>SCLG01000361.1:148576-164945 GCA_004367875.1 Oikopleura albicans
TCATAGAGAACCTTTTTGGTCTTGTCCAGAAAATTTCAGTACCTTATAACCACTTATGAATAACGAATTACTTACTGTTTCGTACAGTAAATCCTTCGGTCACTTTTAACATATTGCCATTCTTCCTTCCGGTTATACAACTGTTCTGCATTTTTCCTATCTAACCCAAGTTCATCCAAAAGCTTCAAAAAAATTTCAGATATTTTTCCTTCCTCATCTTCAAATGAATTCTTCTTCCTAATCTTTGGCAGATGTTCAGAGGTTTCTTCATATTTTGAAATTCTTCGTTTAAATGTCGTAGTTTTGCTAGGCAAGTTAAAGGTGAATCCAAGGCCCGGGAATGAGTGTTTTCGTGATATGAACAAATTTGTTAAATTTATTTTTGTATTTCCACGAGTTATTTTCTCCAAGTGATGTAGCGTTTTGTTGAATCCGGAAATTTCACAATAATTTCGTATCGCCAATAAAATTTCGTTAGAATGATCCATTCTAAACAATATTACCGGATTTACATTTGTTACCGATGACTCATCGATGAGAATTATAATGAAATTCCTGGTGGAT
Source organism: Oikopleura albicans (assembly GCA_004367875.1). NCBI lineage: Eukaryota > Metazoa > Chordata > Appendicularia > Copelata > Oikopleuridae > Oikopleura > Oikopleura albicans. The sequence goes on from SCLG01000361.1 coordinate 149,141, forward strand.
TCTCTTTTGATATATATGTACAGGGAGCTTATAAGGTCAAGGTCTAAAAAGCGTTAAAAGACATGATTTTTTCCCAAAAAACATGCTTCAAAAAATGCCTTGACCTTAGTGCAAAAAACTGTCTTGACCTTATAACGGTCCAAATGGCTGACCTTAAAACCAGCCCATGTATATGTTTTTTATTATCTACGCAAAGTTACGCATAGTACCGGTTGAATATCAGCTTCTGGTGATTATAAGCAGAGTCCGAACGGCTTTTGAATCTAGAACATCAGGCATTATTCATTATTCTTTCAAAAATTGACTTGGTACCTAAAAACTTCCACCAATCAAAATGGAGTTCGCAAGTGATAAGTAAAAATCGTAAATCGAATATTAAAATCGAAGTGTATTCATTCCAGTTCCTTCAACAACATTTATCATTTTAAATATCAGGGAAGAGATTATATTTCTTCTTTTTAAATGATTTAGCTTCGCCCTCCTGATTGGCCAACTGTCCCATAATTCGCTTAGTTCTGCTTCGTCTTTCCTCGTCCTTAGCTGACTGCTCACGATCCTTTAATCGAGCTCGGTATTGCGCGTCCTTAATCGTTTCTTTCTTTGCTTTGCGAGATTCGTCTTAAATATTGTTTTATATAATATATTATTCAATGCAAATAACGGAGTCGTAGTTATAAGGTACACTCCTTGAGGGTTTATGTGCCCGGGGTTTATGTGCCCACTTAGCCCCGATGGATGGGTTATGTGCCCAGTTGTTGAGGAAAAGTTTTCCACGAATACCGCCCACGCATGATGGTTTATGTGCCCACTGAGTCATTTTCATAACTTCAAAATCTTTTTTTGTATCGACCGACCAGTGATAAATAATTTTTTTCTATTTTTTTGCCATTTTGAACTAAGTTTTGTAATTTTATATTTAACAAGAACAAGATTAACAGTTTATGCACTGAAATTTGATACAAATCCTCAAATTTGATACAAAAGAGTCCGACCGTCGCTTTATATGCCCAAAAGTTCAGCAAAGTTTTCCGCCTATGCTTGCGGGTTTAAGTGCCCAATTTCGGTTTATGTGTCCATTTTTCAGGTCGCGAAATGGGCACATAAACCCTCAATGAGTGTAGTAGGTATAAAGCATAAGACCTTGAATTCATAATTATATTATGACCTTATAACTTATAAGCACATTTTTTTTACCTTTCAATTTCTTCGCCATTTTTTCGAGATCACGTTTCTTTCTAGAAACTTCACGTTTAACTCCTGGAGTGTCAATCCGAGGCTCATACAGCTGAAGCGCTTTCACTTTCTTTTTTCGTTTGATTGACGTGTATGTGCCTTCACATGCAGCGTTGATAGCGCCATTTACACTCGCCTACAATATTAAACGGTTAAAATAATACATTATAATACCGTATAAAATATCTATTTTTATTATAGTAAATAAATAGGCGTCTGTAAATAACCTAATCATAAATTTAATTTGCTACGAAGGGTAAAAAATAAGTTTAAACGGAAAAAATTCACTAAAAGTGACACTTCCTGGTCTTTTTAAAGAATTCGACTGTATTTTTTCAGGGAATTTTCTATCAAACTTTAATTGAAAAAAACGACGAATTTACCTTTAGGTCTTCATCAAACGGAATATTGTCGATAATTTCTCGAAAAGGTCGAAAAATATCGGCATTGGATGAAAAATGTTTTAATTTTGCCAATTGTGAAACAAGTTGTAGTGAAACAACGGCGAGCGAGGTCGTGGTCGGCGCATCGATATTAAGCGTTGTCCGCGTCTCATCATCGTCAATATCGATTTTTAAATTTGAGAGTCGAAAGGACGGGAAAATGCGCAGCGAACGCTCGTCGGGTTCAAGACATAGGTTCAATACCGACTCCAGGAAAATGTATAATTCTGGTATGTAATTATTGCTCACGGCCACTATAAAAATACATTATTACACGATTTCAGAAATAATAAATTCTGGAACACTTCAGGTCAAAATGACTTAAAGTAAGTAGGAGCACTAATGATTTAAGTTCGTAATATTACCTGATTGTATAAGAAAACTGGTCAAATAAAGGCCCAAGGCAATATCGCCAAGTGATCGTGCACGTATTTTGGACAGCATTCGAACACTTATAAGTTGCATTGGAAGGCCAAGCTTATGATTGAAATCCGAGAGGGAATATAAGGACGTTATAATTTTGACAAGACGAATAAACTCAATTGAAATTGGCTTTATACAACGGTCAAACGTTTCGAAATTTTAAAACTTTTTTTGTTATTTAAAATTGATCCACCAACCTGAAAAAAATTTTAAAGACTTAGTTGGCTGAAGACCTTTTGGGTGAAAACTTTTTTGTAAATCAGGTTGGTTTAACCAACTTGGTTATAAGGTCAAGGTCTAAAAAAATGACTTGAACTTAATGCACTTGGAAAAAACTGACTTGACCGTTAAAACCAACTTGATTTTTTTCCACAATAAGAGCTTAGGCGGGGGAAAAGTTAAGACATGATTTTATAGGAAAAAAAGTGTAAAAAGACATGATTTTTATAGAAAAAATGTGCGAGCGGGGGGAGGTCTTCATCCAAAAAAAAAAACGAAAAAAGACATGATTTTAAAGATTTTTTCCCAAAAAGCAGGCTTCTCAAAAAACTGACATGACCTTAGTGCCTGAAAAAACTGACTTGACCTTATAACGGCACAAATGGCTGACGTTATAAACACCCCACTGTAGAAAAGTCAAAAAAAATACCACATAAACGTAATAAATATATATAGCTTTAAAAAATTAGATCTCAAATTATTTACCAACTGACCGGAAGTGTGCTTTGTGGGCATCGCGGTCTAAAAATTATTTGTCGGAAAAGGTTTCTAAGAAATAATATGAGAGTGAAAGTCAGCGACGACAATTTTAAATTCTCCAAGAATCTTTTTTTCCAAAAACTTTGGAAACACTACGGTATGTGAACATTGTTCCCTTATTGGCAAACTCCCGTAACATTTGGGAGATACTAAGGCCGGCTGTTGTACATTTTGTTCCAAGTTCGAAAAGAATCGGCGCAATAGACGCGCCCTCTTCATCGAATATCTCGTGGCGTAGAACAGTGAGAACGGAATAATCAAAAAGTGACTTTAATTTAACGGGGCGATCAGCATCTGTCCCAGATATAATTCGCCGCGCTAAAGATGATAAAAACACAATCCGCTCCTTATTCGAGTACTCCAATAAAGATTTTCGAAAATTTTTCCCGGAAGACAACACTGTTGAGGCTTTTTCTAGGGCTAACGTCAGGGGAGGTAATCTTTCGGTAGTGTCTGAGTCCTCATCTTCATCGGCTTCCTCGGCGATAGTTTCGATCTGAAAAAGGGTGTCGAGGCCGGCTTAACTCCCAGGGGGAAGTGCTTGTATATAAACACACGACTTGTTTTTTCGTCGATTTATGGCATATGGAAGCCCCGAAGCTCAAAACGAGTATTGCTGACCCCCCCCTCAACTTTTCAAAAAAATTACATTGGCGGTATTTTTTTTTTGCGTAGGTTCAGATCGACGTAGTTTGATCTCTCGAGCTCTACTCTACTTAACCAGTTTTTTGAATTATTGTGAATTTTTAAGTGCGTGTTTATATACACACATTTTCCCCTACGGGTTCCCAAAAACTCCCTTGAGAGTATCATACAAATGTTTCTACAATAAAACACTCTTTTGGAAGGACTTAAAAGGCTGATTATAAATTATTAGATCATAATACTTTTTTAGCATCAACTAATTTCCCCCCTGAAAAGCTACGGAGTTTTTCACATTACCGTCTACACCCTANCTTTTTCTAGGGCTAACGTCAGGGGAGGTAATCTTTCGGTAGTGTCTGAGTCCTCATCTTCATCGGCTTCCTCGGCGATAGTTTCGATCTGAAAAAGGGTGTCGAGGCCGGCTTAACTCCCAGGGGGAAGTGCTTGTATATAAACACATTTTCGTCGATTTAAGGCGTATGGAGGCCCCTCAAAACGAGTATTGCTGACCCCCCCCCACTCAACTTTTCAAAAAAATTACATTGACAGTATTTTTTTCCGTAGGTTGGAGATTTCAAACAGCTCTCTAGGGGGCCCTGGTGGCCCAGATCAATTTCTGAATAGTCAGATCGACGTAGTTTGACGAGCTCTACAACTTGGCTTTACCAGTTTTCTTTGAATTATTGTGAATTTTTTAAGTGCGTGTTTATATACACACATTTTCACCCTAAGGGTTCCCAAAAACTCCTTCCCCTGAGAGTTAACATACAAATGTCTCTACAATGAAAAAACTCTTTTGGAAGGACTTTTAAAAAAGGCTGATTATAAATTATTAGATCATAATACTTTTTTAGCATCAACTAATTTCCCCCCTGAAAAGCTACGGAGTTTTTCACATTACCGTCTACACCCTAATCTGGCAGGAGTTATTTTGTTCCGCCTCATCGTCGGCCGCATTATCATCGCCGCTGTTTTCACTACCGTCGTTCAAAATTTCGGTACCCTCCAAAATCTCACCATCTTCGTCATCTGATTCATCGTCTTCCTCCTCCTCGTCGTCGTCGTCATCATCGTCATCATCATCACTGCCGTCAACCTTTTGAATATTTCTGAGTGCTGCCGCCAATTCATCCTTATTGTTCAAAAGTGAACCGTCCTACATTCGGGGTGCCATGATGTGAGAAAATGCAATATTCTGTATATCTTACCCTATGGGGACGCTCAGACTCCAAAGGTGACGCCAGAATAACGTTACAAATCATAGGAAAATTGCTAAAAGCCTTGCACTATGAGCGTCCCCATACGGTATACTCTTTGTAATTCCTTCGTTATCAAACATTCCTTATATGTACTGAAATGCTAAATTTCGTCTCGGTTGTTTCAAAAAAAAACAAAACATTTTCGTTGAATTTCACTAAAACGTGATGCTCCCGGAAACGATTTTTCATGGAATTTCCCGGAAAACGTTATTAAGAGAAGACTTACATTTTTATTTCAAAAAAAGTTAACCTTTTTTGTTTTTCAAAGTAGTCGTCCAGAAAAAAATTGAAATAAGCCGTCAATTTCTGCCTCTTGTTAAACAATTAATCAGAGAAAAACCTTTTTTGTCACAAAAGGTTTTCCCATAAAAATTTTTGCGAAGAAAACGTCTTTCAATTGAATCTCGAAAAACTTTTCTTTGAATGACCGCGGTGCCAATTTTCTCAGTAGGACTAATATTCTTCACATGATGACACCCACCTTCATGCTATAAGCCAAAGGTGCGCATTCTTTCACTTCTTCTTTCTTTTCGGGTATATATTCGACGGATTGTTTGTAAATGTCTTCCTCGTCACCTTCATCATTATCTTTCATCCTATCCTTCATTTGCTGAAGTAGTTCCTCGCGCTTTTTGGTCATTTCGGCAATAATCTCGGCTTGCGACTTTTGCCGTGTACCCGGCTGGACTCGCTTATCGAACTTCATTTCGCGCATCAATCGGGAAAATTCATCTTTTTTGTCTTCCATTCTGTCGTCATACTAAAAAATATGTTACACATGGTGCGCCGTTATGTTTCACATCGTTATGTTTCATTTTTCCCATCCGTGCTGCTATGTCTCATTTTTTTTTTGAGAAAATATTTTCCCCTAATATATTCCCCACAGCTTATTTTGGCGCGATAAGCAACAATTTTTTTTTTTTGACTTATGTTTAAGGCACCGACTGAATTGGTATCATGTATAATTGGTCGAAAGGCTAATTGCTCCAAAATGCTTTAGCGGATTAATCCGACACAGATGAAGGTAAAACAGGAGAAAGTAAAACTGGTAGAAAGGCAAATTTGGAGAAACTATATTGTGGAAACAAGGCTGATTTTTAGGTCAGTGCCATTTTAGGTAACTTTTTCAAAGCTAAAAACTAATATTAAAGTGTAAATCGGCCCATTAATGGAAGTACCTTATTATTATCGGTTCTGGCAAATTTTGAGGTCATTTTAAGAATATTTGAATATTTCGTGTCCAGCTCTTCAAAGGCATTGGCGACGTCTTCCCTTTCTTTCTGTCTTTCATATTTGAATTTTTTCGATTTTGCAATTACATCGAGCATGATTTCTTCAATGGTTTTAAAATTACCATCATAACAAACAAACCTTATATCTAATTTAAACAATTGTTTCAACAAATGTTGATTATAACACAATTATGTTTTGTTTCTGANATTTGAAAACCACCTTTATGGTCCCGTTTTTTCTCAAAAACGCCGCCGCCAAACATGGCTTCCGTCTGTTCGGTAGTGAGATTTCCGGCGGAATAAGGATCATCATCATCGTCCCCCTCGGCATCGGACCCGACTGGCGACTCCAAACGCTCAATATCGGCAAGTGACTTGCCACGATGGGTCAAAATCGACTCCTCCTCATCATCATTGCCGGCGTTAAACAGGCGACTTGTGTTATTAATTTTTTTCCGCGCCTGAATGGCAAACTTTTCAACGTCAAATTCGTCCTCTATGGCCACTTTATTCTTTTTTGCATTGATACGCCCATCGACAAACACATTTTTTCGATGTTTCTTTTTATATTCGACGCCGATTGTTTGATCTCGAATCTGGGTTGCACTAGAATAATGTTATATGTATAATATTTTTAAGCCAATTTCCAAAAAAAACATTAATTTTCAACACAGTTTTAAACGTTATTTGTAGAAATGTTGAAACTACACTTTAATTGTTTTAACAAAATGTTCATCAAATTTTCTTTAAACAAAAAGTTTATCGATTTTTTGTAACGCGTTTTTAACTTTAATTTGCGTCGACGTAGGTTAAAAAAATGAATGACTGTAATTAATTTCACCCTTCGTCAGGATATCCTATAAAATAGCCCGATTTGGTCCGAAATTTGATCCGCAAACTGTAAAAGCCAATCAGCCGCCGACAATAATAATTTTTAAACCTACGTCGACGCAAATTGAAGTTAAAAACGCGTTATCAAAATTTACAATTTCTTGACACAATTATTATTAAAATTGTTTTAAAGCATTCATTTGCCCCTTTAGCAATTTAAATTTCTCTAGATTGGATTGAAATCTACTGTAACTAGATACGATATACTGTATATCGTATCTAGTTATAGTATATCATATACAGTATTACCAGTTACAGTAGATATACAGTACACGCTTACGCAGTTAGGCGAATATTTTTAACAAACGGCATATAACTGCGCAGTGTGTAGGGGAACTTGCTAAAATGTAAATGATTAAATTTCAAACAAACGGTGAAATAATATGAAAATATGACAAAATATGACGCTTCGGCAACATAATTGCTAAGGGGGTGTATAACGTACCGAACTCTTGATTGACCAGGTTGACTTTTTTGATGTTTTCTTATTTTTGTGTTGAGTGTGTCGAATTTGCTTTTGGCTACTTTGTATTCAAATGGATTTGGCGCTTTTACTTTTTTATTTTTTGCTCGTATTTTGTCCGAATTAAGTTTTTTGTTTTTCGATTTCGCCATTATTCTAAATAATAAATATTATTATAATTTACAAATAAAACAATAACTATAGTTATATGATAAATTTCCGAAAATAACCAAAACTTCATTCGCATGTGTTCAACCCAGGGCTTGGCAAAGTCAGCTTATATTTTGGCTTGACTTAGCTCACCTAAGCCATTCTGAAATTAGCTTACCTACGCCGAAAATGGTTTGGCGTAGCTTAGCTTGGTTCACCTAAGCTTAAAAATGGTTTGGCTTAGCTCACATATGCCAAAAACTTATTTGGCTTAGATTCGCTTAGCTCACATAAGCCAAAAACTGGTTTGGCTTAGCTTAGCTTATCTAAGTCAAAAACGGTTTAACTTAGCTTGGATTAGGTTACCTAAGCCAAAATCTATATTGGCTTAGCTTAAGAGTTGAGCTTAGAACTAAACGTTCAGGAATCTGTTTCTCAAATAAAATTATTATTGAGTTGGTCGCTTGATCGAACAAATAAATTAAATTACTATTAAAATAATTTCATAAGAACCTTATGGAATTATTTTAATAGTAATTTAATTTATTTGGTCGATCAAGCGACCAACTCAATAATAATTGTATGATAAGATTAAGGAAAACAATGAACAAATTCGGTGAAAAGTGAAAATTCAAAGGCGATGTCACAAAAAAGAACTTTTTGTTCACGTTTCTCTTGTTGTCAGAATTTTAGGTCCTTAATTCGTACATACGAATTTGATGAGCTAAAATATTAAAATGAATATTTACTGAAAAATGATATCATATCAGTTGTCTCTTATGTTTTGAGCACATTTGCTACTCATTAGTAATGAGTCATTACTCATTGTACGAGCATGAATGACTCATCATATAACATCGGAAAAATTGCAAAAAAAACTGTCGTTTCTCTTCAATTAGGTCCAAAAATCTGGAAAGTGTTTTTTGTGTTAATTTCCCGTGGCGACGATTGGCGGACACAAATGCTCGTCTGATTTATCATCCAATAGGAATTCATGTTGAGCATAACAAATGAAAACCATTTATTCAAAATAAAATTAGATTTATCCGACTAGGATTATCAGCTATTTTTACTTGTGAAAATTTAAGAACCCATGCATATCATCAAAACGGTAAGCGATTAAGAGAAGAGAAATGGCCGGCGTCGAACCCGACAGTTTGATAATTGAAAGCCAGAGAAAGCGGACATTAACCACAAAGGGACAGCAATTGAAAGCCTTGGAAGAGGAGCGATTAAATAAAAAAGTTATCAATGCTTTGATTAAGGCAAACAAAAATAACCCAGAAAGCAATCTGAATGAGGAATGGTTGAATGTCCGGTTGAATTTTCGTAACAGCTGATTTTATGAAAATGAACCAGTTAGATTCTCATTTTTTGAAATTTCTTAAAACAATTTGAAATTAATTACACTGAACGGCTTGCTTCGTAGGCTTAATTCAATGAGGATCTAACTGGTTCATTTTCATAAAACTTATAATTGGAAAATTACAAGATGCTGAAACTTACCCAGAAAATTTGTCTGCGAAAACATTTTTCCTGAAAAGGGGCTCATGAAAAAATAGCCAAATTCCGGAAATGGTTCTGCTTTTCGGACATTCTTTAATAAGACTTTAACTGACGAAAGAAATAATATAACTCCAGTCAAACAGCTGACGGGTGACGTGATTATGCTGATTACCGGTAATTAAATTTATAATGATTACAGATTCAAACCTTTAGTAATAAAGCACGTAGACGTTAAAAGCGAACTGAAAACCTACGTTGTCTTTGAGGTGTCTTTTTGGTTTATCCGAGTGATGCCGTAAACAGCCCTGATGCATCATGATGGTGACTCAGTCTGAAATAGGAGTCGCGATGTGAAACCGCGCAAAGTGAAACCGAAAATGAGCTTGTGTTTTTTTTTTACATAACGTTTGCCTCCAATCATTTTCAGTTCGCTTTTAACGTCTACGCGCTTTATTCACAGAAATATTTTGATACATATGGACCATATGATATGGTCACTGTTTTAACTATATATTTGATAATTGTATGTTGATTTTCCGTGTCCTACGATAAAAAAATTAAAAGGCTGTTTTAACTTGTTAATTGAACATCTATCAAAAACACGAGTGCAAAAATTGCTAGTTTTTGAACTTTTAAAATTATATCACATGAATAATTTTAATTTATTTTTCAAAATTTAGGTTAGAACTTACAACTTAATTTTTAAACAGTTTTTAAGAAAGTTCGACATCTCATCTAATAAGCGAACGACGCAGACAAATAAAAATCGGCAATAAAATATTATATTTGTGTCCCAAGAATAATGGTGCACAAGAAATTTCCAAGGCCGAGATCAAAATCTGAACAGGATGGGTTTTTTTTTCTTAGGCGTTAAGTAAAAAAAATAATTGGAAGAAAGTGAATTTTTTCCGCAAAAGTTCGGCTGATCTAAATTTTTATGTTTCCATGCGGAGTGTTGGTTATAACTTTTAAGCTTTTTTGACCGCTATAATTTATCGCCTAAAAGGTTAAGTCGATCTTTTTGGAAATGAATCATATCTTTTTGGATTTTTTGTAAAACAAAAAAGGGGCTGAATATAATTACGTGCCGTGTTTGATCTCTGTTCAAAGATTTATAATACGCAACTTCCACCATGTTGTTTCGCCGCACAATGTCGCCACGCAATGAATTCACATTTACGAGAACAACACAGTCAAATTGTTTGCGACATTTGCTCGACATGCATGACGACAACTGAAAGGCTAATAGGCCACCTCAAACAAGTTTGGGTTCATGTACAGCCGACTTTATCATGGTTTAGCCGTGATTTTTATGTTATCAATGATAACTCCAAATACTAAATTGCTTGATGCGCCAATTAACTCAGTGTTTGAACCTTAAAAAAGTTCATGGCGTAAATGTAAAAATAGAAAAGAAACCAAAGCCAAACCAGACGAGCCAAAATGAAGACTACGGGCAATGTATGTTAAAAAATATTTCTCTTAATAACCTATGGGCCATATACTATAGACTTATAGGCTGGGAGCAACCCATTTGTTCTGAAACGAAAAAAAAAAGAAAAAATGGCGGCTTGAATATGCTATTTGTTTATAGGCTATGTGTTATTAATTAGATACAATGTATATAAATATATAAAAAAAAAAAATTTAAAGTTAAGCAGGGGTCCGTCATATTGTTTACAAACTGAACATGATAATCAGTAAAGTGTATTTGTGTCCTGTATTTTACAACACGACGGACCCCTCCTTAAATCATTTTTTACATTGAACGTTTTCACATTGAACGCGTTTACATGGAACGTTTTTACATTATAACGTGAAACTATTATTTAACCCCTAAACGTCAGTGAGCATAATTAACGTAAGCCAATGTAGCATTTTAGTTATTTCGACTGTTAACGAATATTTTAGCTTTGGAAACTTCCGAGAGCACGAAACGCGCTGACCCTGTTGGTACATATCATGAAGTTATTAATGATGAGGATTATACGATTGAGCCTAAATGTGAAAAATGTATCAAGAAAGAGTTAGAAAAGAAAATCGCAAAGGAAAATATGACATATCCGTGCGCATTCTGCGAAAAAACTTTCCGGCTAAATAGAAGTCTTCTGATCCATGTACGTACCTGTCATTCGAAAATGCATTTTTGTGATGAATGTGATTTAGCCTTTGCAGGTTGGACGCTATTAAAAAATCACAAAAAAACTGCGCACATAGGTAGAGCATTATATATGTATACTTACAATTTTTTTTAATAGTTAAAATGTGTCGAATATCTAACGAAGTTTTTATCAATCTTTGTTTCTAAAATTAAGATAAGATAACCGACAACCTAAAAAATATTCAATGCTTAAAAAAGGGGGTTATGCTTGCGATTTTTGCGATAAAACCTTTCATTCTGCGAAGACACTACAGACTTATGGTTACAAAACTCAAAATACAAACTTTTGTTGTTTACCTTTGTACTAGAATTGTATATCACTATGGCCCACAGACTATGGGCCCATATGCAGTAGGGTTATGTATTGCTCGTTGCCAAAAAAAGCTCGACCCAAAGAACCCAAAGATATAACCACCACCCCCTGTAGTTTCATAACCTTTCTGTAATTTTGTAACCTTTTTGAGACTCATATAAAAGACCGACATGAGAGAGTGTATACTAAGTGTGAATACCCAGATTGTAACTACTCGACACATAGCAAAGACCTGTTAAAAAAGCATATCATGAATCATACGGGAGAGAGACCGATTACATGTGAAGTTTGCCATGTAAAAGTTCGGACACCGAATTGTTTGGTGCGACATAAAAAACGATGTCGTCGGCCAAAATGTGAGACCTGTGGAGATGAGTTTGAAAATAAAACCTGCTTGAAGGAACACATCGTAAAGGAACGGCATACAAGTAAATTTAATTTAATTTGGAGCGTCTTAACCCCCAACCATCAAACAGACGTGTTTTTTGTTGTTCGGTTTCATTAAATTAATTGACAGGGAAATGCAACATAGAAAAGGCAATTGTGAATCCGTAGAACACAAAAAAATAAATGTTATTTTTTTAATCACGAGTAATTCATGATTAATTGAACTTGGAAAACGACCAAAAACAGGTTTTTTTGCAATTAATGCTTTAAAAACTCATTTTTTTCTAACATGTTTTTCCTAAATGTGTTAAATAGCAAAATTCTGACAAAATGAAAAAAAAAATAACCCCATAAGTCGCCGGTTAACCGTTTGGGAACCCGGTTAACCATTGTATTATTGTGGTAAAATCGACCAAAAAGTGTCCAAGGGTGGTCGGAGAGCTTCCGAAAGTCGTTTTATTCAAACCCATCGATTTGCTCATCGTGCAAATTACAAAGTCTTCAGAGACTTAGGTACTGCTCGAGTTGGGGTACTGCTGGATATTTTTGGTTGGGGGTTAAAGTCTAAAAAATTTCAAACGACATACGTAAACACATTTTCATCAAATTAATGTCCCTATGCCAATAAAGATACACGGTCTCCGAATTTTTTCCTGCGATCAATGTGAGTTTTATACCAAACGATCTTATCATCTTTTTCAACACAAAGAAAGAATTCACGAAAGGAAAGACAAGTACTTCTGCACACATTGTGATTATTCAGGTTACCGGGAGGCGGATTTTATCATCCACTCTCGTCGTCATACCGGTGAAATGCCGTTTCAATGTGCAGGCCGGGTTCGATCTTTAATAAAAATAAAGAACAAATATTACAACTTAATAAGAGGGGGTCGGGTTATAAGGTCCGAAGTTGTGACCGTTATAACTTATAATGTCAAGTCAGTTTTTTTGCTTACAAGGTATGATATCTTGTCCGTTATAAAGTCATATGGTTTTTTTGGTCAAATCAAAAGCATGTTTTTAGGTAAAAAAAACTTTAAAATCATGTCTTTTTATGCTTTTTTTCAGCATTAAGGTCGTGTCGTGAAAATGTTTTTTCGTGCTTATAAGGCCAACTCAGTTTTTTTTAAGTGCACGAAGCTCAAGTCAGTTTTGTGGGGTCTGATCTTAAAACCAGGCCCCCTGTGTTGCTTTATAGTTCGAACCCTGACAAAGCATGTGAAAAACGATTTCCCTCGAAAGCCTATCTATCTCGGCACCAAACGATATGTGAAAACATAGACCGTCCGTTTAAGTGTGACACCTGTCAAAAAACGTTTAAAGGATTGAAATCCCTCAGATGCCACTGTATTCAAATGATGCATGAATCAGAAGGCGTATCATGGAATAAACGCGGATATATTCCGAAAGACTATGACCCACAGACGCATGATGTCATGGAGCAGCCGCCGCCCCCGAAAAAAAGACGTCCGAAAAAACAGCATCTTGCAGAAGATCTATCAGAATCTCAAAATATACTAGGTAATCTAGAACAATCGGAATACGTAGACTATCAAGAACAATCTGAAAGTGGTGGCAGTCTAGCAGTCTCAGAAGACTTCGAAGATCATTCTGAAAATGAAGACAATGTAGAACCCTTAGAAAATTTTGACGACATTTGTCAGATTACTTCCCATTAATATATTTGATTTTTTCGCGTCAATAAGTTCATATGCCACGTGAATTTTCGAAATAAATGTTGGACAACTCAAGTTTTGGACAAATGTGACATTCTTATTGGCTGGTGAACTCAGAAAGTTTGACCCCTAATTTAAAAATGGAAAATACGTGAAAGGTGTACGGACATTTGTGTTTATTATCTACGATTAATAACAAAAATGATATTCAAAACCAAAATACTATCTCTAGAGAAGTATAAGAGAAGAATTATTCTTAATTTCTTGAATTAGCTCAAATTAGCTCAAATCCTTTTTCGTCCACTTGTCAACAAGGTATTTTTTGTAACCAAACAGCATGTATTTTGTTTCTTTAGCCTTCAAGAAATTGACTTTGCTTAATAATTGGTTAAGCTAAGCCATGTGCCAAAAGTCATTCGTGCCGAGCTCTGGTCTATGACTCATAGTCTATGAGTCATAGAGTTTCCTTTTTTCGACAGATTTTAGACATATGTATACGTACTTGTGTATTATACCGTATTACGTATTTATTCTCCAATTCAGTGTCCGATAATATTAATTCAGTACACCGGTTTTAAATGATGTCATTTTGTCAAATATTGTCAGTGTTTTATTTTCAGACCACACAACATATTTTCACCTTATATCGTGATTAACCCCTGACCCCATAACATAAATATTTCCTTTTTACCAACAAACATACCATTTTGATCATTGTTATCGTTTATTAATATTAGTCAAATTAACCATAATAGCCCATTATTAATGAGAGTTAGAATTAACATACAAAATTACATAATTTATGTTAATCAGTTATGTTAATCAGTTATGTTAATCAGTTATAAATGATAAATGTAATCTGCCTTTTATTGTGCGTTTATTGAAGATAGAGACTGCAATAGCGATCGACCGCTCCTAATTTACCACCATCCTTGAGCGTCCTCATCTGCTTCTTCCTCATCAGCACGCAAGCCTTCGACTGGGTTTCGCCACGACAAAACACATTTGAGGCAGGCTTTGTAATTTGTTTTGCCTTTGCATGTACATCGGTACGTCAAATTTTGTACCTTGAGATTAACGTGCACCTTGAGTAGATTTGGAAATTGAAAAGAATTGTCAAGGTCAGCAGCGGGGTAGGCATCAGCAAGACTTTCATGAATAATTATTCGACTTTTTTGACCTTCATCATCCAGCTCCTCGGTGATTATTTTTTGGCACTCGTGGTTCATAAAAACTCCATTTTTGGTTTCAAGGCTAACTTTACAGATTACAGTCATCATTCTGTATGCTCGGTTTAATTTACACCTAAACGCAAAGGCATCATCCAAAATTGATAATTCGAATAGGTTTTCTGAAAATAATAATGACATGATTAGATTTTCCGATACCGTATAATATAATGTATATAAATTTTCTTAACGACATATCACCCCAATAGGGACGCTATTTTCGAAATCAAGAACATCCCTACTGTGTTGGGAGTAAGGTATTGACGTTGAGTAAGGATTACGAATTATATAGTTGTGTAACCCATACCGTAACGTTTTTTCCAAATGCATGGGACAAGGGCCTGTCAGGCGGCCTGACTCAGGCCTTCTCAGAGAATCCCCTTACTCGAAAAAATAATTGAAAATTAACCGCAAAAAGGAGAATGTTTTTTACAGTTAGGATCATTTTCAGCAGGTTTTTCAGTTTATTAGTCCAAAAAGATGATTTTCCCTCAAATATAGCCTGACTTAAACTTAAAACGCCGGACCTAAAACAGTAAAAAATCTCGAACCGTATACTAACCCGACTTTTACTCAAATACTATAGGCTATAGTCTATTAGCCTATTATAATTTATAGTCTATAGCCTATTATAATTTATAATATGCCATATATTATTTCACGTCGCATGTTACCTGCATATATCTCTTCATAAACTGCAGATTGGTTCTTGCCCGGATCAATTTCGAACATCAAATCAATGTTTCCAACTTTTGGCAATATTTCATCAAATCTATCAACCTAAATATTAACAGTTTATATTATGCTATTTCTGATTTCTACGAAAAGTTATTACTTACCAAAACCCGGCGTACCATTTCGACAGTAACCGGAATGTTTTGGTGCATATAAGATCGCATAATTAAGATTGCAATATGCTTGTCGTCTGTCACATAAGTTTGCGTAACATTAGACTCGATGTGTCTGGCGGAATCAGTCAACTTACCAAAAGCTGTATAAATCGAATTCGTTATATTCGGATCCCACAAAACATCG
>SCLG01000362.1:0-29933 GCA_004367875.1 Oikopleura albicans
GATTAATTTCTCTTGAATTAATTTTTGTGCGCTAAAACAAAAAAACGAAACGCGTTTACAGGCCCTAATCTCAATATTATCGCAAAAAAGACGTATTCATATACGATTAACGAATTATATAAATTTTTCCCTATCCTTGGATATATTAATTTATATAAATATTAAGTAAAAAAAACCTATAAATCAAACAAAATTTAGATCTCTCACAATCGCTCGCAGCTTACGCAAAAAAACCTATCCAAAAACAACAACAAAGACCTGACAGTATACTCTACAAAATTGTCTACAATAACGACTCAAAATACCTGATATAAATTACTACCGTGTATCCAATCGCGTCTTCAAATTATTCGGACAAATACAAAAAGCACAAAAATAACGCCACTTTCTTCATACGTAAAAACACTGTACATGCATCCACATTGTAAATATTATACAATAAAAAAAAACGTCGAAAACTGAATAAAATCATAAAAAAGGTTATACAATTATTTACCCAAAAACGTATTGCCAAAGGCTATTTAATATTATCGCAAACAAGCATACATTTAGCATTATACCGCGCAACTCAATCATAATTAAAAAGCTAGAACACATTGAGCGAGAATATCTAAGATCCCTAGAAATTTGACTCGAACAAAAATATTCATTTAACAAAATCATCTTAAAAAATAGTTTAAATAATACAAATAAAACTACGTGAATTATTGCAAGCAATGAGTGAATTTGTCATACCAGACGGGACGAGTGACATAAGTGAGTCTTACGATAGAAATACAATAAAAGAAAATTTAGAGGAAAAATTTAATAAACTTAATAATGAAATATTTATGTATAAATTTGTAGATCCACCGACCAACGTATTCACTCGCTTTGCATGGGGGTCAGAAAATGACACACCACTCGTTGAGCCAAAGCAATTATCCGGCAATAATTTGGCGCATTCTCGACACTCTGATTGGGTACAAAAACGCCCAGAAAATAACGGTGATTCACGAAAAGATCAACCACGCACTGAAAATCGGCAAGATTCGCGTAAGGACTACCAGTCTGACCGGGTTAAACGCGAAAATCAAAGTGACAACTGGGTAGGCCAGCGCCAACAAAACCGTCAAGACTCGCAAAATAATGGGCAGCGGTCCAACGATAACCGTCAAAATAACCGTGAAAATGATGCATCTGACAACACTCAGCAAGCGCCGAAAAGGCCCAGTCTTCATGTTATGTACCGATGGCGGTGTCGCCTACGTAACAATTACATTAATTTTGCTGACCTTGATATCAAAAAAGAAAATGGCGAGAATCTCTACACCATTGCCGACTGTCATGAAGCCGTATACACGCCGGTAAATTGGCCACATGGTCCACAAAATGAGGACGTTTCTTGTCAATTTTTCACAATCAACATCAAACATGGTCGTTTCAGTCGCGGTATGCCCTACATCCACATCATTAAAAAATTGAATAAGTTTAAGATCAAAAACTACTCCGTCCGTAATCAGGAAAAAATTCAAGAAAATGATATTGTCGATCAGGTGCGCTTTGGAGATATATTCAACCTGCTGAAATGCGTGTTTTTTGCAGCTGATATAATTAACGACGACTGCCCCTGGTTCTACATGAGTCTAATGGCAATTGTACGTGAAAGCTGTCACCCTTTGTCTGATAATTTTGAAGGGGAATGGGCTATGCACATTGCACCTGCTGTAGAATTAAAAATCGCCTATTTTAAAATTCTCGATTTCATAATTCAAGCGCAAAAACCCGGCCAACGTGAAAAAATTGCTACAATCACCGAATTATGGCAAAGAAACATTGATCGACATCGTGATTCCCAAGAGCCCCCCTTGCGGCCATTTCAACTGTCAGATAAGCTAATCCCCGAGAGCATTACCGGTAAATGCAATATGGCGCGTTCTGAAGCGAAATGGGGCGACAGCACCCAAGAACAGCGCGATTCACTCAATAAATGTCGAACAAAGGGTCATTATCAACCTTACAATAAAAAAATGTTCACACTAAAAAGTGAAATTGAAAAGGGCTACAAGGCAACCATGCATGACGGACTTCGATCGTGTTCATTTACCTACGAAAACGGCACCAGGTGCACAATGAATGATAATCAAGCAGCCCACGCAATGATGAAAATGATCATAAATGAATATGACGCCGCAGCGCCATCAATTTCCGATGAAACCTTAAAACGCCCTATAAGTGAACATCTTAACGAGCCGGAATTTAAGAAAATGAAACATGAAATCGAAGAACTAAAAGTCAAGGTCGAGTCTAAATCGACGCCCTCCGACATTGACATGCAAAAAATCGCTGAAGATTGTGCGCGTAAAGCCGAGCAGATCATACAAGGTACAGTCGATGAAAGTAGTAAAGCAGTCGAAAACATTTCGACAAATATGCAGTTAATGGATGAAAAAGTGACCAACCTTGAACAAACTACCGGTACTTTTCAAGCCAATTATTTCACATGCATGCAAAATATGCTTGATGAACATAAACGATCGTCGATGGCTAATGAACAAAGACTTGAAGCAATTAAAAATCAACAGCACAGAAATGAAAATAAAGTGCAAAAAATGGGCATTGTTCTTTCGAGCATGATTTATAATCTTCAACAAGATCAGCACTTCAAAAAGATGCTCAAAATGTCCGACGACCCAAATTTTCGCCAAATGTATGACGAAGCAGGTTACAAAGAGGCACTCGCAGTGACAATGTTGAACGCGCCTACCACCTCCAAATTGCCGCAAATTGAAGATTCCCCAAGGCAACAATCGCCAATGCGTTTCCAATCGCCTCCACCAAAACCTGAAGAAACGCCTAGTACCGGATTAGCTCGTGATGCTCGAAAATTAACAATTACAAAGGCAAATGGTGATTCAAACTGTTCAACTATTTTAAACAAGGTCAGCCCAAAAAGCACCCCTAACAAGAAAATAAAAACCCCGCAAAAAATGTTAACGCAGAAGTCGATAAAAGATTACTCTCCATCATTATCAAGGTCAAATAAAAAGCGTAAAGCTACAGATACTGGTGACAATTTCTCTAAAAAAATGAATGACGCGAAATACAGTGGGCTGACCGCAAATATATTCAACGCACAGTCCCCTAATGGTAATTCTTCACTCTCAAATATTTCGGAAATGAGTTTTCAAACATCATCAAAAAACTCAAGTGCGATTTTGAATGATAGTGATATTTTTGGTCAAGAATCAGTTGAACCGGAACCTATCTCGCGAGAACAAAAAATCGCAGAAAAACTCGAAAAAACGGTAGTTAAACTAAACAAAGAGCACAAGCGCAAGTCAGATCCGATAAAAACAATACCTCGTATTGCGGCTCGTCAAAAAAGAATTGTCAGTGACAGTGATATTAAGTCTTCCGTTATGTCTGAAGACAAAATGCGCGCTTCCACATCTAACGGGTCAAATTCGCTAAAGAAAAACCAAAAAGAGCAAAAAAATACCAAAACCTCCAAAAAACTAAAAATGGACAGTGCCCGCCTTGATGAAATTTTAAAATGTTATCCCGATGAGCTCGTAGGCGTTCAAGAAGTTTCAGCTGTTAAATTCAAAGTACCCGCGCTTACAACAATCAAAAGATATACATTAACTTCATGGCCGGCAAATCATAACATCGATATGGTCAACATTGAAGATATGAAAATTGCAGAAAATGTTAAGTTTAACGGTGCATTGATTGTACCAGATGAAGAATCACTTGACGAAATCTTAATTATCAATTTCTCACTATATAAAACAGTGGGTCATGCTCGAGTACGTGCATCTACAGGGTACCACAATGTATGGCGATATTGTTGTTGGGTCATTCCATTACCGACTATTGCTCTTTTGGATTCAATGTTAGAAAATGAAGCGTTATACGTGTCACGTCCGTTAGACAAAAAAGAGGCGGCTGTTACCCGGTATCGGGTTAAAGTACTTTCGGATTTCCTCAAAAGTAAAGCAGTTTGCGAATTTATGATGCTCGATAAAGCGCGCGTCAACCGGTATACACCAGCCATAAGTCACGAGTTATTACATGACCTGTTACGTACATTTGCCAGTTTAACACCGCCAATATACATACCTGATGATTCTCTCGCCACTTTTGTTGACAAATTCAAGCTTACAATTCCAGTTCGTGAACAATTAGGTAACCTAAATAAAAAAATTTATGAATCACCATCTAACAGAAATAATAGCAAGCTCGATGATGTTGAAAAACAACGAATAAACTACACAAACATCAATGAATTTAGTAATTTAGGTGAGCAGCTTAATATGTTAATTGAAGATCAAGAGCTTGATATTTCTATTCAGAACAGTATCACATCCCTTTCCAACTGTAATACAACTGCGTGGCTTGGCGATAAAGCCGTTAATGTAAGTGAATTAAAAAATGAGCATGAAAGAGACATCTATGAAATTTTAATTAACGAAAATTATAACACAGACCTAGCGGAACAAATGGACACCCTAAGTGATACAAAAATACCAAAAGGAACTGATCTACCAGAAATTAAAATTAATGATAACAATAGGTTTAGGTATCAATCAAATAACATGCCAGCTATGAAGGTAGAAACTATTACAATAGAAATTGACGGCAAACATATTGAAATTCCCCCACAAGTTATGAATAAAAAGCCGTACTTAGAAAAGGAAATTGACAAAAATCTTGAAATTCCAATTGTTATAGGTTATACAAATTTAAACGATGTTAGATACCAAATTGATAACATGATCAAAGCTTATCCGGAAGTTTCTGTTTTTTGTATAAGCGAACTTAGCTGCCCAATAGACAGACTGAAAGATAAAACATACATACAAAATGGATACGAAATTTTTTATCATGAACCTATAATACATGACCAAGGCCCGCAAATATATTCTGCTATTCTAATTAGAAATTATTTGGTACCGTTTACCAAACAATGTCAGACAAAAGGTCCATTCACCTCTATTTATATCAAAAAACAGTCATTCAATATGAATATCACGGTATTTTATAGATTTCATAAAGGTGTTAAATCAAAAGCAGCAATTAAATCTTCGGAAATCACGGATATTAACAACCAATTTATCGAATGGTTTGAAGTCATACGTAAATTGCAAATTAAGCCAAAACAAGCCGTAATTTGTGGAGATTTAAATGCAGTGTACAAAAAACCCCGTACCAACACCGAAAGTAAATTAGTTACGCCCATAAAATACATGTTTAGAGATTACGTAAACCTAGTGAAAGGTAATACTAATGTCCCTAAAGACCAAGACGGCAAAAACCTACAAGGAACTCAAATAGATATATTTCTTGTAAAAAATATCGGTACACATATGTTTTATAATGAAGATTGTCACCTTGAAATTAGAAATGATGGCCATACATTCTTAAAACTCGAAACATCAACATTAACCCCTACGGTTACACATAAGCTAAATTATTTTCACAGGCCAAGTATCCTACCAGAAAACATAAAACATGTTGGTTTTTGCTTAACTGAATATATAGACAATGTCGTCACACCACAATGTAAAAATTATTCAGATATCCTTGACGTCATCAATTTCCAGTATGAAAAAAATCAAATTTTTCCAAGAAGTGCTAGTATGTCCAGTACAAATATTGAATTTTCAGATAAGCTGTATGCCATAACAACTGATATATTTAATATACTGTCCCCTGAATCACTCAGGGAAACCTCTATTAATCCATTTAAAACAACAGTTAAACAAGATACCTTTCTTATTAAGAACGCGTGTAAATCGTATTGGTATAAGCTCAAATCAAACAACGCCAGCGAGGACGATCTCGAAACCTACAAAATTTTAAAACGTAAGTTGAACAGATGTATGCGTAGGGACGCCAGATTTGCTCAAACCAACAAATATGATAATCAAGTCTTAGACGAGCACGCTATTTACAGAATACATAATAGAATAAACCCTAAAAATAAAGCTTTTTTGTCCCAACAAACTAACCACCCTATACAAGATCTTAAAAATCATTTTCTTGCGCTCCAAAATAAAGGTCTAGAAGCCCTAACAATGGTTAATCATGATATAATCATAGACCACATACAAATTAGTGAAAATGACAAATTTAAATTTGAAGATTACGACCTAAATTGGGAGGGTCAGTTCAAATACAATTCAGTAAAAAAATGTTTAGGGTCAACCAAGTTAAGGACGCGCGGGTACAATACACCACTCAACCGACAAATAATTAGTAGTCTGCCAGCCTCATACGGTAAGCTTATTATATTGTCAATAAAACTAAACACCCTATATGGATATTACCCGGACGAATTTTTATGTAACAAAATAACTCCCATACCCAAAAAAGGAGACCCCAAGCTAATAAAAAACGTTAGATTTCTCAGCGTTCCGAATATTTTTTGCTCCATGCAAGGAAAATATGTAGCCGCAGCAATCGCTCATAGTATAGAAAAACTCGAAATATTATTTAAAAATCAGTTTGGTTTCCGAAAACACCACAGCTGTAGTCAGGCAATTGCAACTTTACTTTATTATACAAATATTAAATTTTTTGGTAAGAAAACAATAATCATTGCGTTGGATTTGAGCAACGCGTTTGGTAGATTAAGTTACGATTTAATTTTGAAAGTCCTAAGATTATTTGTCGCTGAAACCAGCATGACTTTTTTTGAAAATATGTTTCGCGCGCGCTCAGGAGTTATAGTGTCTAACGGCCAAAAATCTGATAAATTTCAATTACCAAGAATAGGGTGTCCCCAAGGGGAGCCCACCTCACCAATATTTTTTAATTTAGTACTAGATGGTGTTAAAAAATTATTTAAAGGTGAAAAATACGCGAAAATGGTTCTATTTGCGGACGATTTTTCAATCGCGTGTGCTGGTGATAGTTATGAAGATGCGTTACAGAGGGGCCAAAAAATGGTTGTCAAAGTCATGAAGTACTTAAATAATACACTTGGACTAACATGTTCTCCCGACAAGTCAGTTGGCATTCTAATAAGTAAGTCTACTGATAAAGATCTAAATATGCCCACTAAATTAACCACCGAATTTGGGGACATAAAATTTGACAAACAAACCAGGTTGCTAGGCTATGAGTTAACGAGTACACTTAATAATGACGAACATGTCAAAAAATTAATTAATAAATTTCATTTACAACAAGCCCAACTTCGAACATTATTAGGATATGACAATAAAATTCAACTGCTTCGAATTGCCAATAGCTTACACTTCGGAATGTACAATTATATGCTTGACGTCCTCCCCCCTCTTAAAATTACACAATATAAAGATATGCAGGTCGTCTTTAACAACACAGTTCGTATGATTTCAAACGTTAAAATATCTGATAAAATTTCTCAAGCGAGGCTATTAGCCGACGCGCAATGGATGAATATACACAATGTTCATGAAAAAGCTTTAATTTGTCATATGAACAGAATACTAGTTACAAAAAGACCAAAAGTTCTATATAAAATACTAACACAGTCCATAACCTATAATAATGGGCACTCATTTCATGAAAGAGGCCAAATTAAAAAAACAACATTAGGTTGTAATAAAACATTCGAATATTACTTATGTAGACATGAGCGTATCCCAATCCTAAAACCACCATTAAAACTTAAACATATCCCTGAAAAAGTCTTCAAAAAAACTTTCCCGTATTGCGCTTTCCAATTATTTAACGAACTACCAAGTAACGTAAGAGAAATGTTTGGCACTGAAGAATTCAACATTAATGTTAGAATGATTTATGGAGCTAAATGTCAACATAAAATTAATGAGGAAAAATCATGTAACTACTGCTCGGAATTTGAAAATAAAGACAATAGGAACGCATTAATAAAAAATGTGCAATCTAAAATAAATACCACTGAAATTAACAACATAATTAACATTACAAATAATTGGGTAAATGAAGATTGGAATATTCAAGATAAGCGAAAAAATACTTATGATACAAATGATATTAACCTAATTAATATTGACGGTAAATTATATTATGAAGATAAGTTCGAACATGCAATTAGAGAATTATGCCATGAAAATAACCTAACACCAGAAATGTATAACATTGTTAATGCACAAGAGTATAATTTATAAACATAATGTAACTTATCGCAGACGCTGTTAACCTAGAATTTAACTTAAAACAATATTCATTTACCGTTTAGCTACCCAGCACATGTTTAATTTAAAATAATCTATAGTCACTATATACCAAGAAATTATAAGTTAAGAATAATCTAGAAAAATATTTATAATTGCAATAAGAAACTAAATCACAGTACTATCATACCAGGAAAAACTAAATGATTTATAAATCTAAAATTAATTTTTAGCAAATAGCGAAAATTTTAGATACACGCTATACGCTTCTGTAAAAACCTACGCACTGCGCCAACGTGTAAAAAAGGAGTCACTAGGTCGTGCTACTTACAAAAAATGCGCGATACAAAAATTGTAAATCTCTTTAAAAAAAACAACTTCTGAATACTAAAATGATATTTTTAGAACTTCTGTGGAAAGATCAAACAAGCCCAAAATACGTCACATATCGAAACTTAGGAGACATATGGGATAATTACCATGAAAAAACTGAAGATGCAAATAGCATGTCCGACTTACTATTTCTGATGCCCGCTGATTTTTTGGTTAAATTGGCAATCAACGATGGCCACGTGTCAGGTGTATATGAGTCGACCACCAACGGAATACACAAACTCATACCAGTTTCCCCCAATGACGACGTTAACCTAAATTATGACATTCAGCATGAGGCGAAAAATATTGATGATTTTTATGAATTCACAAGAAAGCTGTCTAAAGAAAGATTGAAAATAATCAATATAATCTATGATCATCGCAATCGTAACAATGTTACGCTTAAACAAATGGTTCAATCTTTCACGGATGGAACCAATAAAGGAACAATTCTGTTTAACAAGTTTACGACAGGAGAACAGTTTTCAATTGATCCAACCTTCAGTGAATTAAAAACCATCTGGACCGAAACAAATAATATACGAAATTATATTATACAAGCACGAAAAATGACCCCGGAAAAATGCCCAAAAATTCAACCAGAAATATTCATCAAAAGGCCAGTCAAACGAAAGTTAAACTTGCCCGACAAACCTAACAAAAAGCAAAATGTCAGTGAACCTGAGGAAATCATTGTAATTTATGATTCACCGCCAGCTTTGGAAAAAATACCCACAAATGATACTGAGGCCTTGCCAAAGTACGTTGACAATGAGACGCAAACAGGTGAATACACAAAAAATGCGGCCACAACAATGGGCATCAAAGTTACAAATTCATACGCCCACTGCTGTTTCAACCCTGAATGCGCCGCTGTTAAAACTCAACTGGAAAAATTGGCAAAAATGTTCTTAAATGAAAAAGTTCAACATGCAAAAAACGTTAAAAACTTGGTCCTTACTTCCCCTAAGGATATTAAAAAAGACTTAAATGATGCAATTGTTCTTGGTGAAATTGCCGAATGGCAACATGAAGATATTAGTCCTACAGAATGGGTCCAAACTTTAACAAATATTTTTCAAAACATGAACAAACTCACCCATGATGATGAATTGTTGTTCCGAAACATTTTTAACGACATTTTTCGAGCCGTTACAGCCGCTAGAGTCGCCCCTGAAAATAAATTTATTGCTTTCCACGAAAGCTTTTTTTATCAATATTTTGCTCTCGGCCGCGCCTACTGGACACAAGGCAAAAATCACCCAAGCTTTTATAAATGGACTAATGACTGTATTCATGACATGAATGTCATGAAAGATATGCTCACTAATGTTGAAGTTCAACGCAAAACTCCGGATCTTAATAAGTGTTCTAAACTTGAGAAATCAATTATTGTTGACTTTTCATATTTATTAGCTAAGGTTGATAGTGCATTCAAAAATTGCAAAAAAACAAATGGCCCGGTAATCGATAACATCATTAAATATATGGAAGATTGTAAAAAAGTTTGGAATAATGCTAAACCTGAACAACAAAATAATGACATTTCAAAAGCCTTCCCTCCTACCCCTGAAAATATCCAAATTAGACTTAAAACTGACCAATTTTTAAATATTAGATTCTAAAATAGCATATAATATTTTCAAAGAATTTCACTCCCAAAATACTGCTTACGTACACTTCTTACCCTTGCACAAATTTCCATATTATTAATCATGCATAAAACGACGTATATGTTTAAAAAGTTTAGAATTTTCAATCATCTAGAATGGCTTCTAAAAATTTCAAAAAACCGGTGCTCTTCAATGATGTCGTACGCTTACTAAACGACTCGATTAAGCTGGATAGCAACCAAACTGACTGCATCAAAAAAATTAATGAAATACATGACTTTCACACCATATTGAAACAATTATGCGGTGACACAATAATTGCAGGAAATCAAATGGTTGACGACAAGTCTTGGATTGATATATTCACCGGCCCGATAAATGAACAGTGGGAAAAAATAATGCAATGGATGATTACAAAAAACGAAAACGACACTATATGTCAATCATTACTCGCTGCTGCAGATAAATTTAACTGCACCATCAACCTCACCAATTTAATTTTTGACACTTTTGCATGGATTGATACGAACTCTAGATTCATACTTCATAATCAAAAAAGCACCCATAATCAGAAAGTTAAAAAATTGATTTGCCGAGTGTCTGAAATAGTTGAAATCTTGACACAATATATACAGTTAGTTATAGATAAAATCGGACCAACTGACCTTGATTTCGGAATTGACTTCAAAATTCTGACCGGTGTAAATGCGCTCGAATTAATTTTAATTTCTGAAGCCAAGTCTGCAAAATTGGCAATAACGCTCACAGGCACCACAGCTAGGAAAATTTAGTCACTCAACTTTAAAAAAAATATTTTTAAGACACTTAAACACTCTAATTTAAAAAAGAACAACAATTTGCAGTTTTTTACTATAATCAATATTCACACAAAATTCCAAATTTATTCGCGTCAACCAAACGAATTTCTTAGCTCCACACCCCAAAATTTCTAATTAGAATGTAATAAAAATACGCAAAAATAAAACTTGAATCACATGACCTAAAAAAAAAACTTTTTTTACATTTGACAAAAATTTTTTTTATGTAAATTTTATCACACTTCTACCAAATCGTTATTACCTGCACATTTACTCAAATAAAATATACAAGAACAAATCTGTAGATGGTTAAATTTTATTAACTTTTTACTGAGCTATTACCTAGATTTTATCCCTAAGATAAAATACAAAATTTCCTACAACATACATCTAAAAATTAATTTTACAAATTCGTGCAAAAAGGCCAAACCTTAATGACGGCTCAAAAATAACCTCTATCCAATAATACTCACTGCGACCTTATAGCGATCACTTTTTGTGACCTTATATTGTCATCCTGGAAAAGTAGATCTCAATTTTTCTGTTTCTAAGATAATCATTAAAAATACAAAAATTGTCAAAAATAACCTGCAAATTAATAACTAAAATAATCAAAAACAATCTAGCAATCAAGCAATCAACCCAGTAAAAAATGCTCTAATTTAACCATCTGGCGCAAAGTTAACGGAAAAATTTAGTCGATCTTAAATGTAACAATACGGATATAAGCAGGTAAATATATGAACGCAGTGGTAAAATTTATATTCAAACCAAGGTCACAAACCAAACAATGCAACAGAAAAAACAATGTAATAAAAAAAAACAAAATTTAAAAAAATGTGTTGAAAATTCAAAAAAACTTTTTCGCGCGTATTGAAAATTCTACTCACCCATAAACATTCTATGTAAAATATGTTCTATGTAAAAAGTGCAAGGTGATCAATTCCTTCCAAGAACATGCTTCTAAGTTAGAGTTCAAAAAATCTTCTTCAAAATTTTTCCAGCTACAAAGACAAAACCATAACCACTAATAGCATGAATATTTCCGTATAACAGCAAAAGCAAAATTTGAAAAAGATAGGGTCTAAAAAAAACGTTTTTCAGATTTAACCCCCATGAGTCCTTTTATAAAAAAAATATATAGTTGGCAAACGCTATTTCTTCAAACAAAAACAAAAAATAAACCATTCAAAAAAACAACAATCTAAACTGGTTCCCAGAATTCAATATTAAAGCAAAAAGGAAGATTTCCATTGGCGTCAAAGAAGTACGGCTTGCTATCTCGAGTCACGCTAACTCGATATCCAATAACTTCAGGCATTCCCCTAAAATATTTTTTGATAAATTAGACCCTTAAATTTATATAGTGTTGAAATTAAACCCCTAAAATACTAACAACACAACTCACTTTAACAAAACATCCTCGTACTCGCTCGCATTTACCACAGGAAATTCGCTATGGACGCGGCCCCAACGTAAACGATACTGTGGCAACTTCAATTTTTCGATTAACATCTCCAACAGTAATTTATGAGAAACAGCTCGAAAGCCATAACGCTCCAATAATTTTAACAAATTATTGCCTAAAAATTACGTTGTTTGAGAAATATACCAAGTACAAAAATATAAGCAGCTTCTAAATGTGTCACAATCAATCGAATTATATTGTACAACCAATTTGAGCTCGAAAATTGAAATACTATAACCATAAAACGACTTTTGACACAAAAGATAGTGACAAAAATAGAGCAGTGACAATAACATTATAACTACGTCAATTTATCGTACTTTTATGATATATTGATTAGTGGTTTAACGCATATAAACACTTTTTTGAAGGATCAAGTCATGATCCCATAATACATTAAAATATCATAATTTAGCTAGATAGTTAACAAGTCATAATATTATTATCACCTTAAAAGTGTAAATAACCAGTTTGGCGGCATCCCAACATGGCGACATGATTGTACTCCAATAATTCATCTTCCTGGGCCGAACACATAACCGCAGCTAAATCTGCTCGACTCTTTAAAACAGACCCAAAACTGCGCCAATCCAAATCATCCTCACCAAATGAACCCAGAATCTATTTAAAACAAGACTATTTTCACATTTGCGAAATCAAATACTAAATTTGCACGAAAATATAATACAAAATATCACTTTAGGATTGAACGAATAAAAAATAACTAAATATCTTTAGAAAAAATATCATATAAAATGTCATATAACGATATGTTCGTCATATTGATTTTGAAGAAACCCCACAAATATAAATAATGGCAAAACATAAATATGACTCCCAATTTTTGAAAAAAGCTATCATGTCAAATCAGCTCACCAGCTTTTACAAATTTAAAAATTAAACAATATTGGACAAAATATCTAGAATAATTGTTGAAAAATCACGATAAATGCGTATTCACCATCTATTTTTTACAATAAAACATAAAAAACATACGTACCATAAATTCGACAGTGTTCATTTTAGTAAGGTTGTCGTGAAAATGCTTGAAAGCCAAAGCATTTATTTCACATTCCCATCTTGTGCACGTGAAACAAGTGTCATTCTCTTTGATCGCTTTGTACCCGAAATCGTCCAAGATCATGACGCCATCATTATGTGCAACATAATTTACAGATGACCAAAAAACATGGTAATCCTCCGACCCCTCAACCAAATCAGCTGGTGCCATTCCTTCGCGGTTCAAACGCTTGAAATGATTTATTAAAAAAAATTTTTTTTTCTTTTACCCAATATTTAAAAATATAAATAAAAACGACAAGAAATCTTGTGAACATATTCTGCCTCAAATAATAGAACATTCTGACTAATAACGATAAACAACTAATCACAGTACGATGACCCACCCCGGACATTTTTAGTTATCTATTATAAAAATTTCTCAAAAAAGTTTCTCTCCCAATTTTAAAGAGCAAAAATATAAATATACAAAAATAACTGGTATACATAAACTATCCACCAAATGACTTACACTGATATAATCCCGCTTAAATAAGACCGCAAACTTCTCCTCATTTGACTTGTACTTTCCAAGCCCATATTTGTGAGCCAAACAATTAGCCCAGCGTTCCTCCAGCTCCTTCGCCTCCTTTGTAGCCCGATTGTCCAACTCTCGTAAAAATTCGACTCCAGCTACCTTCGCATCTACCACTTCAGATTCAGTAACAGCTAGACCAAACTCACTCTCAAACCGATCAAAATCGTAAGAATATCTAAAAACAACGCTCGTTTAAAAAATTCTGTGTTCATTATACTTGTCCTAAAATTACATTTAACCCTCAAACAACTCACCGTCCACCGTCGCTGTCATTCGAAATAGCAGACAATAATTCCAAAGCCAATCCGCGCAATTTTCCATAATGCTTGCTGTTTAAGGCAGCGATATCGACGCGGAAATTTAACATTTCATAATCCAAAACTATGCGAATATTCGCAGATCGTAACAAATGAGCGGTAGCAAGAAACGATACTGTTTATACAGTTATTAAATACATTACACTAGACCACTGGTCACAAAATATCTACTTTTTTATCTAATCATACTAATATGATTTAAACAAATAGGCACAAAATTACAATAAGGTGTAAAATAAAAAAAACTCAAATAAAATGTGTTCTACACTGCTAGTCTAAATCTACTATTCATGACCTAATAAATGCATACTTCCCTACATAAAATATAGGTTGTAATTTATAATACGCAAAAACTTTGAAAAATTTTCTGTCATAAAAACAAAGATAATAACTTTACTGGGAACAAACGACTAGCAGATTTCTTTCCTCGACCACAACCCAAAAAATAATTCACTCCAGGTTGTTTTCCGGAGTTATTTGCCAAAAAAGCCTTGCACTCAATGCCATTGTTAATGGAAGTGTATTCCCACACTCCGTTAACCAACGCTCCCGTTGACAAGCTCAAAATGCAATGAATCGCGTTGACCAATTTGAAACCAAGGGTTGCTTTCAATGACACATCTTTCACTCGCACGGTGTAGTTAAAACTGGGATGCCCAATGTCCAAATAAGAAGAACGATATAAACATCCTTAAAAATAAAATAAAAACTACAAAAATTGAAAGCCCTTATATGTGCATATCCCTCGCAATGAGCACTTTTTCGCGAAAACTTATAACCGCCTATTGCGGTCTATTTTTACACAAAAAGCCCTCAAAAAAACCTCAAATATAAGAATTCTAACAAATTTTAACCCCATACAAAAACATATGACCGTATCATTTATTTCAAAACAACCCCAATTTTCCTTAATTTTGCATCAAATACTACGAAATAAATTTTTAGCATAAACAATTCTGAAAAATAATGATAATAAAATTACCTGGAACAGAACGCATGCATGATTCCTCCCCACAAAACAAAGGATTTGGCTTAACGCCCAAGCCGCACCCAAACTTGCAACAACCAGCATACGTTGAAATATTTGCACAAATCTAGAATAAACGTTTATAATTTCATATCAATATTTTAACAAAAATCATCAAAAAACGGGATGTAAAATCAACTGGCCAATTTAAAGAAATTTTTAAGCAGAAACTTTTTCGGAAAAAGGTATAAAAACACGGACAATTAATGACAACAAATAACACATTATACAACAACATATTATAATAATATTACCTTGTAGTTATCCCAGTTGTAATTTGTGACCTCATCGTAAAAAACAGCTCGGCTCAAACGTACAGACCGAATTTCCCTTGTTTCAAACGCATCAAAAGACCCCGTCGAATATATTTGCGCATAGCCATTCTTGATCTTTAACCCATCGATACAAATCCCGTTATCAGCAAATTGACGTTGGAGCTAAAATACAAATGATGAAATCAAATATAAGTTCAAATCGTTAATATAAACTTCCCCCACAGTACCATAATCATAATAGAACAACTCCATGTATTAAAACTTGAATATAAATAAAGAAAAAACAAGAACTTTTTGACCGTAGAAAACAAAAATGACCCCAATTTCCCTCACCAAGTTATATAATCCGAACCCAAAAAAATCTTACAAAATAATAAATACTCACCGCTACAGGAATTGTCTCCACCCAAAACTCATCTTTTAAGCCATGAAAGTTTGACGAAACGATAACTCGAGATTCCGTCAAATCAGCAATTTCATAGCTGTTTTTTCGCTGTCCTTCTGTAATGAACATCGGGCACTAAGATATCAACATTATTTTTGAAACAATCAGTAACAAACATATATGTATATATTACAAATTAATAGTAGATTTAAAAAAAACGTGAGTTCACTACAAGAATTTTTATTTTTTTGCTTTTCTAAAGAAGAAAACATTTACAACTTGCTACATCAATTTACAACTCGAAAAACAAAGATCAAAAATAAACTTAATAAAATTTAAAATTCATACATAAATTTTCATAGTCTACATTCATACGTAATTCACAAGTTCAATACTCATACCTCTTTACGGAAAAATTTCAATAAAGAAAGATCGCCGGAATCAAACAAAATAGTCGAATTCACAAATCGCTCACAATACCGCTCTGGAGCGCCATAACTTCCGAACAATGATAAATGCGAATCTATCAACGCCAACTCCCAGTCAGAAATAGTGGACTAAAATAACAGAATATAAACTAGTGATTATTATACCCAGTAAACTTTGAAGAAACCCTCTAATAACCCATAATATGTTTTTACAAAAATTTTTTTTTCACATTTCAAAAAAGTTTCACATCAAACAACTCCCAACAATAAAAACATATTAACACATGAACAAAAGTTTCTAATTTGAAAACGCCATAGAGCTTACAATCATAACATATTTTACCTTTCTGAACCGACGTCAACAAAAAATGCTTAAAAATTTCTTTTTCAAAAAAACGAAATATTTTTTAATCATATGAGCTATTTAAAAAATAAAATATAAGCTCTCGAAAAGAACGTAAATTCAAATAATGCTAAAAGCCATAAGCGCTCAAAATTATTTTCAAAATCTCAATAGAGGGCCAAATTATTTAATTTTCTAAAATACTTCTTACCTGCGCACCAGAAAGCAAAGTTTTACATTTCTCCAAAGTTAGGTCAAGATTTAAAACTTTAGAAACACCCAGCTGAACAGCCTTGTATTTCAAATTTTCAGTCTCAAAATCCACAACCTCCAAGCTCATCAATCGAAGTATGCCCAAATATCCGTTCAAAAAATCATTCCATGCTACGCTGTCGTTATTGGCTAATTTTAGAGCCAATACCTTTTCTTCAACTTTTGCCAATAATGGTTCACAAATTGAATCAGATAGTGTCTCCAAAATAATGTTGTAACTATTAACCATCAACATGCCCCATTTAACATAATCCTTGTTTTCGCTCAATTGGCCAAATCGGGCCAATGGACCGTCCTCGTATAAATCAGAAAACAGTTTCTAAGGGTTAATTATTATCAAGGTCATATAAAAATCGAGTAAAGGTATTTGCTCAGTATTTTTCCATAAAAAACACATAATAAAAATACAAAAAACACACACGAAATTTAACTCTCGTACGCCAAATGCATCATAATAAAATAATATAAATTGCCCAAATGTGTATTTTGTAGAAAAACATTCTCATTTTTGAATATATACAGGAGTTTGATAATAAAAACGGATATTACAATTTAAAAAAGTTAAAACTGAATAGAAATGTCATTCACATTTCAAGTCCTTGTTAAAAATTTTTTTTCTTTCTTCTTTTTTTGGGAAAATAAAAATCACCGAGCCTTAATACAAAAAACTGACTTGGTATTGCGGAAACCTTAGTATCTGATCTCAAAATCAACTTCTCCAATATATATATTTGATTTAAAAATTAAAAAACTAAAAAATATCACTTACAGACAGCAGCATGGCTAAAATCTAAATGATTCAAAAATGGCAAAACGAAAATGAAAATTGTATGAATTCTAGAAAATTTGAAATAAATGTAACAAGTTTTAAAACAGCAAATCCCCCAATAACCGTTATTCTTCGTTTTCTCACAAATCAGTTTTTGCAATTTAGAAAAATTTTTTTTACATGATTCCACGTAGCAATAAATAAAAAAAAATTTTTTTTATCTTTGTTCCCCTGGTTACCAAAAACGGCTTGTAGCAAGTATAAACCCGAGAATTCTAAAATGAGATTGGGGTCCAGAGAAGAAAAAACTCGAATCATAACGACTGTAACTTTTAAACAATTATATCTTCATAGATATCGTACACCCCCATTACAAATGGGAAAACCCTCAGAAATGTAGTCTTCAAAGACTCAAAACAACATAACGCAAACATATAACAGGTATTGAAATCTAACTTACATGTTGTAAAAAACGTCGCTAATTGAACTCTGAACCAACTTATAACAGATAACTCGTCCGAAGATATTTTATTTTAAAAGTCGACTATCTTTAGCAAAATCGCAAAATGCAATGGAGCAAAATGTACTTAGCTAATTTACATATAAAGCAACGGACCAATTAACTCATCTAGCCCCCATCAAGAGTCACCCTGACAAATTCCTATACATTAGCAAAACAGCATGATAATTCAAAAAATCTCATGATAAAGTAAAACAAGAATCAAAGCTCATTCCCTTAAAATTTATTCCAAAAAACTAACTAAAAATTATTAAGCCCATAATATAATATAAATATAATACAAAAATGGTGTTGATTGCAAGTACTGTTTTATTACTAAGTCGCAGGGTTTATGAACTTAAAACATTCAAATATAAGACAGTACAAAATGAACTTTCGAAATTTTAAAAGCAAAATTAAAACTTGTTCAAATTCAAGCGGAAAGATCGTTTCTTTCGAGGCATAGTATTGCCAATTGGTGTATCACTTCCGGATCGCGGGAAGAAAACGCCGTCTTCTCCTTGTTCCAAAATTGACTCCCGAGGAGTAACCAAATTACTCAAACGTGACGTAGTTGGTGCCGTAGGGACCAAAGTCGGCAATTTAACAGTGCCGCTAACCTTAGAGGTTAAAACTGATGTACCCTCCATCTAAAGTATTTTTATATAAGTTCAAAAAACTACGTAAAACGTACTAAAATATCATAGCCACAACATAAGTATTTAATACAATGTAAATATCATTTACGATTATGTTATATTTAATTCTGAACTTGGTAAATTTATTATAATCTTTTGAATTCGAAAAAAAACTCCAAAAAAAACAATAAAAATTATAGGAATATATTATAAATATGCTACACTCATTCAAAAATATCCCTGCAATCAAATTTCTAATTCGTCAACAATTAACTAAGTACCGTTGAAGGTGAATCTGCATCAATGCGATGAGCAGCTAAGTTATCACGAGCACAGGCCATGGCCGAATCGATATCAGCTGATCGATATTCTCCGCGAAGGTGTTGAGCATTCAAGCTTCGCGCATTTTCAAGATACTTTTCGCGCCCACTCGTAACAAGGAGCGCAGCGTCACCAACTGCTTGAACCAAAGGGTTGCCTACAATGTAGTAGACATTAACAAAATAAAAAAACATTCTTTTATGAAATCATAAATAAGTATATTTTTATATTTTGACATATTTTTCATCGTCCATAGGATGAACTCCAGGTGTAAAAAAACAAACAATAAATAATAAAAATATAAAAACATTCAATGTAAATTAATGGTTATGTTAATTTTAATAATATAATAAAATATTAACCTCGAGCTATTATTCGACGTAAGCGTATAACGGCCATCTGAGCATATGAAATTCCCAACATGTCTAACAATTCCAGATTTCGCCCGCGAGCGCCCAAGAGGCGTGTCATTCGTGAAATAAAACAGCACAACTTGTTGTGCATCAACGTCAGAGTACCACTAAAAATATTTTTGTAAAAAAGAACTCAACAATTAAAATACCCTAATAAAATTAAAACAAAAAATATAAAGTTTCACTCACGTGGTAACGGCCGGAATACCGTAATCCGCCAAAAAAGCGGGCTGGCCAGGTTTGTATACATCCGAAGCGTTGATGAATTGCTTGTTAAAAGCCCCGTTCACATTAAACATGGAATGAACATACAGAGTCGAAAATGACACATATTGCTCCGCCACGATAGGTACCTCAGTTTGAGTACAACCCAAAACTGCCGGGGGAGGCAAAATCAAGTTGAATTGCTCGGCCTCAGAACCAGTAGCCGGCTCAATTTGAATTGACCCAATTTCCAAATCGTCGTCTGGTCCAGGCACTTAATAGTAAATTAATAAAACACAAATGAATTCTGCTATTTTAGTCAATAAAATATAGAATAAAATTATGACAATTCAGCCCAAAAAACAAAGTAAATGATAACTTTACAAAAAACAAAATATTTATACACATCCATTATAAAAATTACTTACAAATATTATCAGCGGATGAAACTGAGCACCGCCGTTTTTTGGTATTGGGCTCACCACCACTTGCTTGAGCGGAAGTTGGCCCCTCAACAATTCCACCGTTGTCATTTAGTAACGCTGACACAAGCCGACGTTCACCTTCCGACTTCTCAAGTTTGATCAATCGATCAGTAAGACCCTTAACAAGATCGGACCAGTTGTCCATTCGGGAAACAGTCTCCGCAAACTAAGGAAGATATAATTAATATTTAACCTATAAAAACATATTTCTAATAATATTATTAAGTTATGTACAGAATGCTTACCTCATCCTTAGTACCATTTACCAGAGCCACCATTCGATCATTTGAGGCCTTGTACACGGACTCCAAAACTTTTGGAGCGTCTCGGCGAGTAATAGGTGCGTCCAAACCAGTAGCATTCTTCATTATAGTCATTTTACGCTCCAAATCCGCAACCTACGCAAATTGTTAAAGAAAACATTTTTTAATGCACAAATTAGTGCAATTCGCGCCCTTAAGTTAATAAAGCATCACTTAATACTATTCGAAAGATAAAAATAGCGGCATAATTCTAATACATGTTTCGAAATACATTTTTTCAAGAAAACTCATTTTCGTTTTTCCCACTCTTATTTGTTAAAAATACATAAAAAACCTCAAAAATTCAAAAAAATTCAAAAGCAGTAATCTAGGATGGCTCGCTTAACTCACCTTAAATTTCAGCACAGGAAGTGACATTCCTTCAAAAGAAGTTTGCTCATCGTCACGACCGGAAAACTCGTACATCTGGCTCTTGATGACAATTAGGTCTTGATTGATATCATCTAGAGTCCCCTCGATGTCGGAAAGCTTTTTTTTATGACCTGGTGTAAATTCCGTGCATTGAAAAAGAACCGCGTTCACTCCCTTCTGGAACTCTAACACACTAGATTTAAAACATTTATATTTAAATATAAAACCCACCCGCAAGGTCGGCAGCTTCCTTCTTCATGGCTCCTTTGACGTCTCCAAATTCCACAGTCAATTGAAACATTGATCGCTGCAAATAATCAGTCACTTCACTGAACTTGTCCTAAAAATATTTTTCAAATTAAAAAACTCTGCAAATGTTTTGAAACGTGCTAATATACCTACAGGAAACCTTCAATTAAAATTATATAAATAATTTACCTTTTCTACATAAGACAAGCTCAGACCGTCAATTCGTGTAGATAACCCGTCAGTTATCTCCTTCAACCCTCGTTGCAATCGTGTCTCCGTAGCTGCAAAACTCAACTCACTTTCTCGGCCCAAATTGGCCGCCAATTCGTTTATTCGCCCTTGTAGCTCGAAAAACTCCCCCATAGTCGGTTTGGTCTAAAAATTACAGAAATATTCAAAATAACAGGTAAAATGAAAATGGAAATAATAATGAAACTGAAACAATAAATAAGTTCCAGCAGCCTCAGTGACTTTCCAATAAGTAGTAAAAATTACTTACCTCGCGCGCCATTGACTCCTTGATCATTTTAACCTCTTGACAAACAGCAGCTAAACTTGACTCAGAAGACAAAGAATGATGCCCAGAACTAGGAATAAAAATATAAGTCATCATTTTTAAACCAATTTAAAATTTTTATAAAAAAGTAAAATCCCTATTTGCCAAAATCACCAAAATAAAATAAAGTATATAATTTACCTTGAAGACACATTTGATAAATTGAAAACAGGTTCAGGAGAAGATATAGGACGTCGTACAGGCCCATTCNCTCCATCATTGGATGTAGTAGATTCAACATCCATCGTATAAAACACAACACTCGTTAACTCAAAATAAAAAAAGTTAGAAATAGTCAGTTTATACCAAAAATCTATTACTTAAAAATCAATATAAACAGTTAAAATAGGATGATCATTCACTGTGGATGAAAGATGCAGTTACAATAAGAGGTGCTACATGATATACTACTTTCTTTATCGATTCCCTAAGTTACAAATGTAAAATGAATCTCATTAAGTTAGGCGGCTTACGATTCCTGACTTTTCAAAGTCTTCAAAATTGCTTTTGTAACGGCCCGATCAACGTCCCATATATATGAAACTATAGTCCCAGGATTTGCCTGCTTATACTTCATTATTTTACGTAAACTCACGACCAAATGGTTGTAGTTTACAACTTCACAGTCTGACTTTGAGATAACTGAAAAATATAAAAAAAACTTAAGCTGAAATAAATAAAAAAGGGGGAGACATTAAGGTACCTAAATTAATCACTAACCTGCCAAATATTGAAAATGGCGCATAATTTCCAAAGGCAGAGCATAACAATCGGGTAGAAAGAAACGTTCTGAATGCTCAAAGCGCCGCATGTGACTAAAATATTTCAGTTAAGTTAAAAAAAAACGTAATTTAAAAAAAAAACATAATATAAAAAACGTAATATAAAATGCTTAATGGAAAGTACTCTTTAATCCCAAACTAAAAAGCATAATTTATATACAACATAGAGTCATAAATATATGATAATTTAAAAAAATAATCTGTCAAATTTTAAAAAATACGTACTTGCTCTCATGATAATTTAACAAAACGTGCAAGGATTCTTCAGGATTAATTTCTGCCAGCAACAGTACGTCACGATAAAACTTACGACTCATCTAAAAAATAAACAAAAGTATTTTTACAGGAATGTCATGCTTGAAAATATAATAAATGATACACTAAGAAGCAGGAAAGTTCTACAGACAAATGTGCAGTTAATCTACAACAATACAAAATATCAAATTTTACATTAAAAGTAAAAATAAACAACATAAGGCTATTTATACAAATCAACAGGAATGCCGTAACATTTTGGCAGTGACTAATCACTCTAATAGTGAAGGGACTATGAAAATTGGTCAAATTATAACAAAAATACTCAAAAAGCATCCCGAGGGAACAACTCCCTAGCGTAAAATAACAATGTTCGTAAATGACGAACGGAAACCAAATTAGCATCGCCCTCAACNGCGCGCTCGGACCAACTGACGATCTGACCACAAGCGCATTTGGCGCTCATGCTCTCGCTCATATGAAACCTCACCCCATGACCGAGGTCGCTCGTCAGTACGTACAGGATCATACCTATCCCCCCAGTTGATTGGCTCAAACCGTGAAGAACTACGCCGCTCGCGGCGTTCCGATAAAGAATTAACGGACCGCATTCAACCTAATAATAATACGCTAAACATACATAAGTTTGCCAAAAATGAATTGTATGAATAATCTTAAAAAATTCTTTCTGGAATAAAATAAAATATCACAAATATCAACGAACGAATTTAATTTTATTTTTCTACTCTTATTCTCAAAAATAGCAAAATCTTCAAAATTTTGTCAAAATTACTTCGTATGATATTTATACCCCTACAATCCAAATTTAAAAAAAGAAAACACAAAAAACAAAATATTTATCACAATCTCTAATCATGCTCTCACCTCAAATAAAATTCCGAATAGAATGGCAAAAATGTCACAAAAAATTGCTTAAATACCCCTATTAAACCCACTCTAACTGGGTAACGGTTTTTTTAATCCTGACCAACCAAAAAGCGTAGAAATTACAAAAATTTTTCCGCGGTTAAATAATGGTTCGCTCCAAGCACAAATATGGAAATTACCATATATAGTAATGCAGGTGATAATCAATTACAATTACAAATCGCGTTCGCGCGCAAACTGAAAACTAAAAACTCTGTTCATCGTTGCCATTTTGATTTTATTTCGACAAGTAACAATACAAACGTACGAGAAATTTTATGGCTAACCAAACGTTCAGAAGGTAATATAACTTTTAACTATCCAACATTAACACGGAAGTAAAACAAACATACCGTATAAAAAAAAGGATGGAAAAATTTTTTTTAGTTAAAAAATTTTTTTAGTCTAAAATTATCTGAAAATACAAAAGGTAAAAAATCGAAAAAACAGGATACTTCCGAATAATATAATCAAAAAATCATCTGTAACCCCGATAACACCCATATAGTGTGACTAAAATAAAATATGACGCTTTTTCCACTAAATTATGTAGAAGAATTTTCGCTATTATGTCGATTTTTGAGGCACTGTTTTAGTCATTTAAAAAAATCAGGAGAAATGGATGTAATTCACAAATTACAATTTAGCGCGATCAATTTCACCGACACCTTTAATGAATGTTTTGGAGAATTGTTATATAACAGGTATGAAAAAATCAACTAGGGAATAAGTACCATTCACTATGGAAAATCTTTCAAAAAAAATCCCATAGTCCGGATATAACATAAACCGTCTCAATTCAAAAATTCTTTTCTCTACAAAAATTAAAAAAAATACAACTCAAAAACAACGATAGACACCAAGTGGATTTTTACGCAATATAGTCGATTAATTTACAGCATAATAAAATAGCAGGAATAATTAAAAAAAGTGAATTTCTCTAAAAATCTTCACAAGCTTAATTCTCTTTTACTTTTTGAGCTTTATAACCCATTATTAATTTTCAATTACAAAAAAGAGAAGTAAATAAACATATATTATGACAACTCTAAAATAACGGGACATGATTGGTTATCCAACGTAAAATATAACTATTCCTATTATAATATTCCTGCGTATTAACATAAGCCTTAATAATAATTTAACTCCCAGGAAACACTCTCAAACAAAATTTTAGAAAATTAAATAAATTATAACATGGACTTTAGAAAAACATTTTTCGAAATTTAGCACTTTTACGTATTCCCAAAAAAAAAACATAAATAAATTAAAAATATGTTATAGCAAATGGTATGCAATCATATTATGGTCCATGATGGTTATATTTACAAGTCTACTCACCAATTATATATTTTACACGTATTGCAAAATCCCTATGCAACACTTACTCAAAAAAATGAAAAGTGCAATCCAGGATATTCTGGTTTATATTATTATCATGGCGATCAAAAAAGTTGTTTCTAACCAACAACAAAATTTCAAAAAGATATGTCTATTGGGGTGCAGGCTCATGGCACGACAGCTCAATGAATTTCATACGGACGATCTTGAGCAAACATTATATAATCGACTCAAAGATTTCGAATGGATGAAATTCTGGCTAACAATACAAAAGAAAATCGCTAATGACCAACATGTTAATGAATGGGAGAAGTTAAATTGGTGCACCGGTTTATACTTTATACTTGCGAATGCCGAAGAAAACAATATCATGCCGATTATTGCCGAGGAAATAATGACGAACAAAATGTGGCAAAAAGTGAACAAAATTAACGGTAAAACGATTAGTTAATTTTATACACCTGTGGGAAAATACAACCATAATATTTTATTTATAATTTTTATTCTCCAATAAGTTGAGCTCGTAACACAGACAGAACATATAAAGAAGTTAAGTATTTAACTTAACTAATAGAGATTAGTTAAATTAATTATTAAAAGAAATAATTTACAAAATTATGAAACTTTTACTAAAATAAATGCTATGAACTAACCAGATCGTGAACAAAAACCTAGGCAGGATAAGCTTAGGTGAATCATGAAACAAAAATAACAGGGATACTGGGGTTTTTTGTTTCATGATGATATGTGTATGTGCTATAAATTATAGCCTATAACATGTTGTTATATACATAATATCGCTTATTTCCGAAATTTTTAATAATGCCTATGTGGTATTAAATTTAGATAGCGGCCTTGAGGATTACAATGTCAATCCCAATTTACAATGGCAAACCTGCAGATAACAAATTGCTACAGGATGCTCCCCAAGTTGACGATCGCAAAAGAGCTCAGCTCCAAGTGAGGACAAAAAGTCAACTTTAGCTTAGAAAATATGAAGGTGATATTTACATAGTGAAAACTTTAAAAAATATTGCCAGTTCTTTATTAAATCTTCAACATATCGAAGTCTGCAAAATAAAACAAAAAAAAAAACGTTAAACGGGTAAGAAATGACGAAGGGATGAAAGTGACCTACACACGGTGTGTAGGTACCGGCGAATGAACACAAGTCCATAAGCGGCGAATAAGAGTTAAACTGTTTTTTGAATTTTTTATATGGATTTTTTCGAGTAAAAAAATTCATAATATACTGTGTTGTCCAACAATGAATTAGCCAGGGACAAATTTGTCCGCGCAGTTTCAGCATAAAAATTACGCGCAAAAAATTTGTTATGGATAACTGGCCTATGGTGTTTTCGTCAAAAAAAAGTCGTCAAATAAATCGATTCGTCAAAAACGAGTCGTCAAAGAAATATTTTGTCAAAATTTTGACGATCACACTTATAAAATTTTCAATAATTTTTTCGTCAAAAATCTTCGTTAAAAATTTGACGAACCCGCTAATATTATTTTGACATTATTTTTTGTCAAAAATTGTTGTGAAAAATTTGACGAACCCACTTTTATTATTTTCAACTTTTTTTCGTCAAAAATGTTAGTCAAAAAATTGACGAACCCACTTTGATTTTTTTAACATTTTTTTTCGTCAAAAAATTTAGTCAAAAATTTGAGATAAAATTTTACCAAATAATGTCAGATCCATTTTAAAAATAGTTGCTTTAAGCAGATATCGCAGGTGATTACTTTGTCCCTAGGACGGTATGCACCTAACCCTAACCATATTATTATACGTATATGAATTACTGGATGTCGAGGACGGTTACTTTGTCCCTAGGGCGGCATGATGAGGCTCTCACGCGTTCAGGACTTTGTCCCTAGGACGGTGTAAACCTAACTCTAACCCTAACCTTTTTATTATAAGTGTATGAACAGCCGGGTATCGCGGGTTAGTACATTTATTTTTCAGCTTTCGTCAAATTTTTGACTATCTTTTTTGACGAATGTTCCATTTGTAATTTTGTTAATACTTTAGTCAAATTTTTGACGAACATTTTTGACGAACGTTCTCTTCGTAATTCAGTCTGTTAACAGTGACAACAGTCTGTAAAATTCAGATATTTTATTTGATCTGTAGCGCGTGATCTCGTTATTAACGCATTATCTCGTTTGTTTTAATGCCGCCCACATAGTTAGCTAGCCAATAAAAGACTTTTACTATTAAGAACAACACTTTGAGAGAAAAAACTGAACTACTTATAGCCTATAGGATTTTTTTCAAAAATATACCTTTAATAATGGCCAATTATGGACCAAGAAAACAATTTACCATATTATGATGAATTTGACAATGTCGATATCGATGACGGCTCCGATGTTACGACTGTTAGTGAGATGTTTAACGATCATGAAGCCCAGAATTACACAAAAATTCAGAGAGGTATTTTTTTATTATATATGATGTGATATTGATATGAATTCATTTTACTATTTTTTTTCTTGAACATTAACATTTATATCGCTGTATGCGACTTAACCATTTTGCATCCGCCCACGCATTTTCGATAGAAATTAAAAAAAAAATAGAGCAATAATTTTTCAGAAACACCTATGATAAAGATGACCTATCTTTATATGTTAAGATTTTCCAGACACTTAAGCCCCGCGCCGTTATCTGGCCATTATTACGTACCAATTTTTTTTGTCGACAAAATGTCGGCCAGATAACGGCGCAGGTGGTTATAGAGTACTAAGTGTGATGCGATTTTAATTCTAGCCTTAAAATATGGCGACAAAGCTGTTCAAAGATTTCTTTATCTAATGATACGAAATTATTGGCAAGCTCGAAATAATGACGATATGGAATTGATTATAGAAACGTTACATAAAAATAAACATGGAAAGCCTATTCTTCAAGCAAAAAGATCAGTCGACAATGTATTAGAAGAACAATTGTTGCACTTGCAAACCCAAAGAACATTTAAATATCTAAATCCAAAAAGTTCTAAAATGACAAACGGCCACATTGACGGCACTGCTCTTCGACAGATTATCGATGGCTCCTCGATTTTTTATTTGAATGGCGAAAAATGGTACGAGTTAGATAAAAATGGCCGACCACAGGGTTATTTTCAATCATTCCAAAAATACATCAGCCAAGTACGAAATGGCATTTTACACGAAGCAACCCAAAAGATTAACGACGATGATTTCGATGAAGCTAAACAAATTATATGTTGCATGTTTAACGAATTACATTTGCTGACAGACAGGGCTTAGCCATATTACGATAATATTATCGGCAATACCGATATAAT
Organism: Oikopleura albicans; assembly: GCA_004367875.1. Classification (NCBI taxonomy): domain Eukaryota; kingdom Metazoa; phylum Chordata; class Appendicularia; order Copelata; family Oikopleuridae; genus Oikopleura; species Oikopleura albicans. Next base: position 28,479 of record SCLG01000362.1, read on the forward strand.
ATTAATTTAACGGTACCCTATATATGTTTCCGTGTCATTGGTCCCTATTAATAATAGGCTATTATGCAATAGGCTATTATGCATTTTTTTCTCGCCAAAACGGTCCTTTAATTACTTTGGGCGAATAGAATCTATTTAATCAAAAAACAATTTTGCAAGATTTTAAAACTTCAAAAGTTAGTTTAAAATGTGGAAAAATGAAATTCTCAAAATGTATGTACTACATACTATGTAGTGAGCTCTAGAATTTTTTGAAGGTCATATTTTTTAGACCTTTAAAAAATTCTATATTTGGCTTTTTTTGATTTAATGGATTCTATTGCCCGAAAATAATTAAGGAATGTTTTGAGAAAAATGCCCAATAAGGACCAATGGCACGGGAAAAGATATGACAGGCTAAGCTGTATTTAATAAATACTATTTATGTTGCCGAGTTCGGCGTATAAAATGGCTAAATCAACTTTGGTTTTATCTAGGGTTATTCAGCCACTAATTCTGCAATTTAGAAATTGGAATTATTCGATACGGCCTCGTCATCTTCGGCGGACTAACTCAACGTCTGAGGTGACGAATCTTGCCTGCTTAAACAGTCATAAAACGAAATAAGTCCTTAAACTATTTTGCCAAGCCTTACGATCAGAACAGCTTGACTTGCACCAACCAGACAGAATTATTTTAAAAGCTGAAGCTGAGACATATAAACTGTTAGGTAATACATGCCGCAATTCACCAATACATACCGAACTTGAGCCCCATACACCTGATTTTTCCAGTCCTAATGGAGTTAAAAACTGTAACGAATCTATCTTCTGCAATTTTGACTTTTACCATCAAGTTGAAAATAACGTCGAATTTGGAGTTTGTTGTGCATCTGGTGCTTCGGATAAAACAGAGTCATCTTTGGGAAAATTTCTTTGGAAATTGGCCAATGCCTTAGTGCAAATGCCACCTAAATAAAATGAAGTAAATTACCTGTACGCCAACCGGTCAACTGTCAGTATGACCCAAATGTTGCTGAACTCTGATAAGAACTTTGAAAAATAATAAAACAACAGGTTTTCAAAAAGTTATCTTAACTGTTGTGCGCATATGTGGTAGTTTACTACCACATTTGTCTTTAATTCTAAATATCAAGAGAACGGTTGAAGCTAATTTAAAACGGACAACGGTTTAAGAACCTATAATGAATTTTGCGTATTATCGCACGTTTATTATTACACATGTGCACCCCCTACGCCGTTATCTTGCACCCATTTTTCACTTAAATCTAAATATGAAGAGAACGCTTTGAGATAAATGCAAACGGACAACGATTTTAGAATCTGTAATGCAATTTGCGTGATAACAGAAAAATTTCATTAGACTTGTACACCCCCTACGCCGTTATCTTTCACCAAATTTCAAATTGAAATATCAGGAGAACGGTTTGAGCTAAACTGACACGGACAACAATTT
>SCLG01000362.1:30868-43190 GCA_004367875.1 Oikopleura albicans
TTTTTTTTCACAATTTCGACTTAACTTCCATATTGGGCTTAATTGAGCGCCGCGCTTTTATGTTTGACATAAAACGAAATTAAAATTTCAGACGGACCGCCATTACCGACATTTTTAAATAGGATCCCCATGGTCCCCAATTATTTTTAACGGGATGCTTATGGGCGGCAATTACGATTTTTTTTAATTAGTGACCCAAATTCATTAATTTGGAACATATGGGCCATATGCTTTAATCTTTACTGTCAATTTCTTGGTATTTATAAAACGTTAAACGTTGTTAAACGTTGCCTAAAAATCGGAAACTTACAAAAAATTGAGTTTTCTGAAATGTTGGGCGACGATTCCGATGCCGAAGAATAACTTTGTGATTTTTATGTGTAAATTTGTAATTTTATGTTAATAAATGAAAAAAAATAATGAAAAAAAAAAAATTGAAAACAAAAAAAAACTGCCTTGAAAAATGCTCCACGAATATCGATATAAGAGTTTCTAAAAATAATTCTAACCCATCGTAAAAACGCATAAACTCTGATCAAAGACATATTTTTTCTTTTTCGCCTAATGTGTTTTTTTTCGACAAAAGTGGTCAAAATTAATTGAAATTTTACTGGTGGAATGCTAATTTTTTTCCAGCAAATTTGGATTAACAACCGAATCTGAATTACCCCAGAAACCGCATGGTTCTCTTAGATATAAAGCTTAACATAACCGCCAATGCGTTTGGTGCAAACTTGCACCACAATTTGTTCCCCTACGGATTATATGCCACTTGGGACCCTTGAAAGTTAACCGTTTCTCTAATTAACCGCCATGTAATATAAAACCATGTAATATAAAACCATGTAATACCGTTATATTTTAGCTGGAGAGCCGGATGACGATTCCAGCAAAAGCCTCTTTGAGATGACACTGATGGAAGACGATCGAGATGCACAACGAAAACGTCACCAAGAATATTTAAAGAAATTTGAAAACATACATAGTTAGTCCCAGAGATTCTTTTTACTATTCCTCTACACTTTATTATACACTGCCACTTATTCATTGTGCCCAAGCTGTATGATAATAGATTTAAAGTTTACACGAAAAATAATGTGTCGGTTTCCTAACCCATTTTTGAGATGTCATTAAGCATGCTTACATCCACTTTTAGCACCGCTTGGCGGGGCTGCTCTGTTACCGCCTGGGTATATAAAATTATACACGCACTTTAAGTACATTTGAATACTGTTTAAACTTGGAATTTGACCTCTTTTCTCAAAAAGTATGAAAAAGGTCAATTACACTCCTACCTGCTAAAAGTAACAGTTAGTTTTGTCCGCCTACACACTGCCTGCCTAAAGTAACAGTTCACCAACCTGCGTAAAGGAAACGCAAAACAGGAGGAAACCACTGTTACTTAAAAAACGAGTTTTTATTGATTATCGTATACAGATAAAAGCGGCCATGTTTATATTTTCCAATATGGTCCAACCAGTCGAATTTCCATCATAATTGTAAGTCAGCGCTGTGCTGTTTAGTACTTGAAAATAGATTAAAGATTACGTAGTGAAAGCTATGGACCAATTTTGGACCAATTTTTGGACCAATTTTGGATATACACGTTATATCATTATCACTATTTTGATATTGACACTTTTTGAAGTTGTGGCTTGTTGAAAACATGAATTTTTGAAAAAAAACATTTCTGAAAGGGCAAAATTATCGGAAAAAAAAACTATTTTTCAATACACACATTTCCGATTTTTTCGGTACCTTCTATCCAGTCTGTTTCTGAAAAAATAATTCTGATTTCTAATTAACATATAAGAGAAGGTTTCCCTTTTCTTGAAATATTTTTTATAATATTAGGTGAAGATCACCTCAGGGCCTGAGGCTCAGGCGAAAAACTAGCCATTTGGAAATCAAGAGTCAATTTTGGAAAGCAACGTTCTCGAAAAAACATGCCTCTCCGAAGTTTATCATTTGCAAAAACAAACTATTCGAAATAAGAAAACTCTTAGCCAACAAGTAAACTGTTGAATAAATCGACCGGGATCTTTTACATCAAATGTTCAAGGTAAAAAACCAGATACCCAAATAATATACGTTTTTTTAGAAGAACATAATTGAGTGAGTAAGTATATTTCGATTGAGCAGGATAAAATTGAACGTTAGCGTTGATGTCTCACCTCGTGGATTTCTTGCACACCATCTGTAATCAGTAATTGGTACTTTTTTTGACATGTCAGTCAGTCCCATTCCGTTGGTAAGTATTGTCCCAGAAAATAAAACTGGAGGGTTTATGTTCCCTTTCATGCTCTTTATAAACCTTCATAAAACATTAGTATCATACGGAATTTGATAGGGAAGAGCCTTATGTGAGTATTTACCTGGTAACACGACGAATTAGCTGGTCATTGTTTGTGACTAGAACCGAAGAATTCAGTGCTTGACAATGTTCAACGCTAGAATTAAACCAGCCGTGCATCTCAATGTGTTTTAGCAGTTGACTTTTGTATTCTACACACATGTGACCCCTGGAATTTAAAAATAACGGTAAGCCCTCAGTGGTGTTCATAAAAAGTGTTACACCGGGTGCGCAGTTATCGGGCGGGTTTCGCGACAAAAACCTTTATAGGGCGCCCGATAACTGCTCAGGGCTGAAGCGGAATAAGGTAAAAATATGCCAAAAAACGCTGGATAACAGCACAAGGGTGCCCGATAACAGCACGAGCGGGAAATTTGGTCATATNCTTTCCACAAAAAAATCCTATCACACGAACTTTTCAGAACACGAAAATCAATCACAATCACAATTTTTGAACGGTCCGTTCTGGTCCGTTCTGCGAAAAAACGTTTTTTTTGAAAAACGAGAACAGAACTTTCACATCTCTGGTTTAGATGAACTAGCCAATCTCGGTCTAAACAGAATTTTTATTGGCGACTACGTCCTTAAAGTTAACAAAATGTCCGGAAGTTAACAACATTCATGAAATTAACAGTCAGCTGGCGACCAATTTTAGTAACGCACTTTTAGTTAGCGCACTTTCTATTAAAGTTAACAAAATTCATAGAATTTAGCACGTTTTTCACCTCATAGTTCTGTTAACTTCTGTAGACAGTTGGTCTATGTAAGTTTCAGCAAATTTCAATTCTTTCCCTGCAGAAAAGTCTCAACTCAATTGTACTGGGTCAATACTGATTAAAGTGTCGTTAATGGGAGCTATAACTGAAGTAAATTCAAACCTGGTAATTGTGGTTTTGGGTTAGTACTTTGACGATAGCATAGATAATAGCTTGAAACAATAGGGGAGCCTTAAAGATGAAATCATTTTTAATAAATTAATACGACATCTGCCTAGTTTGCCGTTGACCTTTCATTCCCTTTTTTCAATTTTGGTGGACGGTTAACTGCGCATCATGTATAAAATATATTTTATTGATTACTGTATATATTGTAGAAACATATTGGTTTTTCACTGGGATTTTTCCAATCAAACCACTCACGATAATAAACGCCAACATATTGCATGTCCGTCTCTGCTATCAAGTCTACTTCCAAATACACAATTATTTTCAGTTTTCGAGTTTGAAGCTTACTAGAATACCAAACGTTGCTAATCACGTAGTTCAATATTTTCTTTATAAAGATGTTTTCGGACTTTATTTCGGAGAAGGGCTCCAAGATTCCAAGTTTATAAATAATGTAATGAATTTCAATTGCATAAAAATTAAACCCAAGATGTTCGATTTTCTGAAATCATATGCCTAATCAAATTCTCGGAACGTTTGTCTTAATTTTTACGACTCATTAGTTAGGGGAAATAATTTTTATTTACTTCAAAGTTGTCCCGTGACTCAAGGCCGTGAGGCACCTTGTCTCGAGAATTTTTTTTTTTTGGTTTGCAAATTCATTGTTTTCATATCTGGACCTTTTTCGTCGAAAGCATTGTAGTCCAAAGAGGTTCCATTTAGAGCCGTAATGTTTAAGTTTCCATAGTCTGGTAACAGAAAGTCAATCCAGGTTCGTTGAGAATTGAATAATGCTCAAAGTAAGAATGTTCAATTTAAAAAAATTCATCTACTATTACAAATCTGATTGCATTGATTCAATTCAGAAAAAATCGGTCTGAAAATGAAGCACATCCAGAATTTTTCACAAATTTTCGTAAAAAAATGCACATCTAGAGAGACATGCACATCTCGACAACTGAAGTAACGACCGCTAATGCTGATTCATATGAGTTGGATATGTTTGCTGGTTCATACGAAGTATTGCTACTAATATTAACAAATAAAATTTCATTTTTCTGCCTAGCTCCGTTCATAATCGAAGAAATTGTTGAGTCATCTTCTTCACTTGTTGGTAGCGGCAAACTAAAATAAATACTATGCGGTATAATCTATACCCTAGTTCGAAAATCACAACTAGGTCCTATGACATAGATGCCTTATAAGTTTTAAATAACTATTCTGTCTTTGCTGAATACTATGGAGTCCATAGCTCACTGGTCGATTTTGACCAAAATCGAAGTGCACTATCGCAGTGATTTTCAAACGCGAAAAAAATAAATAATGTTACCACTATTTGGTAACGTTGCTTGACAGCGCGTCTGAGGCCTATGTGGCCTGTTATTGGTATTTAATCACTGAAAAGGCAATCACTGAAAGGCAAATCACCGAAAGCACATTTCATTCTTTTAAAATATTTTTGTATTACAGTCCTCCCCTTCTTAAGTGCCGCATTGAAGGAAAAATATGCATTTCCGCTATAAATTTTTTTCGCGTTTTAAAATCAGGACGATACTACCGGTAGTTCAAAACCGTGCCAAAAACCAACAGCAAATGGACTTATGTCGAGTCCTGATAGGACTATATAATACAGTACAGCCCAAGGCTCGACATAATTCAAAAACAAACTGAGCTGTGCTGTTGTGGATTAAAACCCGTGAGAGCCACCCTAATTGGAGTCGAAAAACGACAAACGTTCTTAAACACACTTTTCAAACCCTGTACTGTTAATTCAGGATGCCGTTACCGTAATAGCGTTTTGGAATCTAGTACGGTAACATTTTATTGTATTTAATAGAAGTTATTAATAATAACTTAAAATAGACTTACCTGGCGTTATGTGCTTTGCAAAATCTAGTGGCATCCGCATGACTTAATGTTTGTGTCTGCAAACAGTACGTAAATACTTCATTCTGCAAATGTATGTCTTTCCAGCTCAACGAGTCTTAATATATGTTTTTACAGAATTGTTAAAAACCGTTATGTACTGGTAGTTTTGTTTAACAAAAAAATAGTGTTTTATCGCAGTGATTTTCAAACGCGAAAAAAATAAATAATGTTACCACTTTTTGGTAACTTTGCTTGAAAACGCGTCTGAGGCCTATGTGGCCTGTCATTGGTCCTTGATTGAGCTATTTCCTTCTTTGAGCTTTAGAATTCAGAGCGTCCATTCTTTGAGCTTCATTGAGCTATAAAAAGGACCAAATTGGCAATTATGACAAGCCACATAGGCCAAAAAGTGGTAACATTATTTATTTTTTTTTCGCGTTTGAAAATCACTGCGATATAGTATCGTTTATCCCGTTCCCATCTAAAGTTGTCTCATTGGCGCCCCAGATTGCGTTTTTCTTTTTCTCGAAGGGAAAAACGGGAGAGCGAGCGCGTTGCTAGTAAGGTTCCATACGACCCTTTTTTGTTGGCCATCAGAAAGTATGCGATAATAATAAGGTCCATATGTGTTGGGCTCGGCACAAATTATTCATTGCCCTATTGAACGCTCAGCGTTTATGTACATCGTTTAGCTGGGCTTACAGTATGTCCGTTTACTGGGTCAAAATGCCAACAACAATAGTATAAAAATAATTAAATGTACGACGTTACTTTTTGGAGGTGGACAGTCTAAGTACGTCTTTTGTTTCAATAGAAACTCTATTTTTAAAATCATGAAATCTTCCAATTCATTACTTTTGGATATGGTAATTTGGTCGGATGAGAAGGATTTTGCATAATAGATAATTCCGATAATTACGCAAGGTATCATTCCAATAATAAGTGCAAGGGATATAACTAAACTCAAAATACAACCAATCTTGGACAGGATATATTTGACTTGGACTGGATGATTCAGAATCATTCCCCAAAAAACTTTTTGTTAATTGTCATCATGTGAACAGTTTATGGTCATTTTAGAGGGTCAAAATTTTATTCATTGTAAATCATAGTTGCCTCAAGCTGGAATTAAAATGGCAGAAACTTTTCGGCATAAAGCCCTACATTGTTAAAGCCAACAACCGTGTGATACCGATAAGACCCAAATTCAATTTATATGTAAAAAGGTCTGGTGCGATAAAACCCGCCGCATTTTCTCTTAATCCTGCTCTTGTATTTAGACGCCATACGAAACAGTAGTTTGTTCTCTTGACTATAAAATAGAAATCAACAAAATACATAGCGTTATTTTAACTATATAGTAGTTTTTACACCTGAACCCACATGCTACCCTAATATAGTATGCTTTATCGTTTGATATGTTCATCCTGCGGTTGATATGACATACTTGATATCGGTTTTACTCTAGTGCGATAAGAACTGCGCTTTAATATATATTTTATATGTTCGGTTATTTCCAAGATGATCGCATACGCAATATTTACATAACGCATGTACGTTTAGGTAGACTAAAGATAGGGTCTATCCAGCATTTGTTCAGATAATAAAGATATAGGGTATAGTTCTGAATAACACGCGATTAAGAGTCTTAATTTAAGACAAAATCGAACCTATTGTTCAATTCGGCACTACTGGAAAACGGAGAAACTGGAAAACGGATACAATTTTCTCCGTTTTCCCAGTCGAGAAGTAAGAGAAAACGGAGAAACTAGAAAACGGAGAAACTGGAAAACGGAGAAAATATTTTCCGTTAACATTTTTCCTCGTTTTTTTTTTAATTTTTCTCCGTTTTCCTGTTTCTAGTCGGAAAACGGAGAAACTGGAAAACCGAGAAAATTGTGTTAATAGGGCATTTATTTCAGGAGATTATAAATAATCGATTGAATAAAAATTTTCTCCGTTTTCCAGTTTCTCCGTTTTCCAGTAGTGCATTCAATGCTAGTCACGGTTGATTTGCACAAAATATATGCAAATAAAATATGTTTGAAAACATGCAGAGAAACACCAATACAAATTGTTTTCTTATTTTTATTTTTTTTATTTCTTATTTTATTATTCTCATTTCATTTTGATGCAAAAGTGAATCCTCTTCGAGATTTGAATATAGTCTTGCAGTTTTCATACATCCAGCATGTGGTATTTCTGGAGCTGATTCTAGTTGTTATTTTCGTCCACGTACTGTACGGTTTAAGTATATCAGTATTCGAAAAGTTCTAATTACACTTAGTGGTAAATTTGGGCAGGAGCAAACCGAAAAAAAAATTAAACAAAAAAAAATGGTATAACCAAGTTCCAGCGCTTCTCAAACTACGATTACAATAGACGCATTTGGTTGTACCACCTACGTTTTCTAATTCACGCAAAAAACTTTCTTTTTTTTGAACCCACTGTACAACAGCCAACAAAACCGACTTTTGCAGAATAAATACGCGTAGTTTGACCAGTTCTACAATTCGGTTTTACTCGTTGTTTTTCAATTTTTTTGATTTGCCGATTTACTAACACCAAGTTATACTAGTATATTAAACAAAAATAATAGCCAGTACCCGAGGGCTGTGAAGCTGAAGTGTCTTCGCGGCACGACCTTGGGATAAATTGTCTCTCTCGACCTTGATTGTGAGCAATTCTTACATTATTAACATTGGAATTTCTTTTAGAGGAATATGAACATGTTTTTATGCAAGTTTGCCTAACCCGTTTTGGCCATTTTGTGGACATTTACACACATCGACATTACGTGCGGAGAGTGTATTAACTAATGGTATCTAAAAACATTTGAAAATGCTACAGGCGTTATAATGATATATCCCACAGGCCTCCAAGGCTGTCCGGCGCCAAATGGTAAACCAGTTTTTACACACACACAAACCAAAATGCAACAAATTGAGAGAAATAAAATAATGCCCACAAATAGTACAATTCCAATTATTATAAAGTCCTTTAAACTGTTTTTTGAATTTATTATATGAATCTCTTCGAGTAAAAAAATTCATAATATACTGTGTTGTCCAACAATGAATTAGCCAGGGACAAAGTTGTCCGCGCAGTTTTAGCATACAAATTGCGCGAAAAAAATCATACAAAAATTCATTATGGCTCAGTACTACGCCAAATTTCAAGATTCTTAGAAAGTTACTTGTTTTATAAAATTTTAGCTATTAGACTTAAAGTCCAGCTAGTTAGGTTTAGTATGTAAACGTCGTTAATTTAACGAATTCAAACTTTTCCATTGTTTGTTAATTGTTGCATATGACCGGATAAAATAAGCATATCTTGAATTGAGTTGGGCGATTCAGATTTCACTTCATCTACCGGTATATTTCGGAAGAAATTCATGTTTTCCTTTGAAGTGAGATTAAAATTGTAATAGTAGTTTACTATAAAAATTGTATGAGAAAATATATATTTCAATTACCACCGGTACTTTATCGGGTAATGATAACCTTCACTGGTTTTTTGTCGAATTTGAAGCTGGTCACGGCATGCCGGTGACCGCGGGTTTTTCATATACCGATAATGTTGAAAAAATCTTGATAACCGTACGGTACGAGACTACATATCGCTACTGAGGCCTTAGGGTTTCTTATACGTTCCTCCAGGGGTTAAACCCAAAATTTATGCTATATTTTTAATCTCTCCTCATGATCATTATAAACCATCTCGATACGATCAGTTTTCCACCTATACTATTTTTATATAAAAACAAAAACCGTCACTGAAAAACCTTTTTGGTGAAAACCGGATTGAATAACATTGTGCGGATGTCAATCTCTTTGTATGTCTTGTTTTATTATTTTTTGGCACGCAATATGAACTCTAAATTCATTCTTCCCAAGAAGATGGCCCTACAGAAGACTTTATTAGACATTTGAAAGAGCTCAACTTAAACGTGATAAACAGGATATGGCCGTTCACTATTCCTGCTCATCGATTATACTACGCTTTTCTCGTGGCAAAAGTGATTATCAATAACAGGTGCTTTTATTCGAAGAGCACTTGCGGATACGCCACTATAATTTACAACCCCTTCGATTATATCATTGGTGTTTTTTACACTCTAGACCTTCTTATTGTGCATCAGTACCTTTAAGGTTTAATACTGTGCAAGTTTTTGAAACAGACCTTCTATTAAAAAGCATGCTTTGTGGTTTTTCAGGCCATACAACTTCCCATAAACTGTGAATGATCTTTTTTATTCACATTGGAATTTCATAGTAAAATTATATTATGTTGAAGAAAAATCTGCTTTATCTAAACATACATATATATTAAATTGAAACTTAACTCTCAGGGGGAAGGAGTTTTTGGGAACCCGTAGGGGAAAAATGCGTGTAAATAAACACGCACTTCAAAAATTCACAATAACTTGCAATAATTAAAAAACTGGTTAAGCCAAATTGTAGAGCTCGTCAAACTACGTCGATTTGACTATTCAGAAATTGATTTGGACTACCAGGGCCCCCTGGAGAGCTGNTTTCTCGACTAGAAAAGGAAGGAACGGAAATTCCGGCAGATAACGGATGGCCAGATAATGGCGCAGAGGTGTAGTATATATACTATAATATAGACTCTAGGCCCTATAAATCATAGGTTTTAATTTATCAGTTTTAATTTATGGGTATAACTTATACCGTATAAGGGGTGGTCCACTTGCTGCTATTTTTAAAAGGGTAGCAAATTTAAAAACAGCAGCAAGTAGTGAACACTGATGTATAGTATTTATTTTCTAATGAACTACATTTTTATATTGATTTTTTTTTTCACTTTCAGCCTTTAACTTACTGTATTTGGCCATTGATTGAACAAAGTGTCATTTTGCATTGAATTTAGTTTAATTTTTAATTTTATTGCTGATTTGAAAAACGTAATGGACGTAATGTCCATATCTGTACCGCGCGTGCCCTTATAAACCAACCGAAACCTGCGCTACTTTTTTTGACTAACAATACAAAAACAAATTAAAATTAGTATTAAAAGTTTTGCGAGCATAATACGAGCAGTTTAACACGTTGGTGAAAAAAAGTTCAAGCAAATTACAAGGTTTAAAAAGAATGGTTGTTTTTTTGTCAATTTATGTAGAGAAAAACGCAGTCAGTATTATAATAGGAAGCATTATTCTCTTAACTCTCAGGGGGAAGGAATTTCTGGGAACCCGTAGGGGAAAATGCTTGTAAATAAACATGCACTTGAACAATTCACAATAGTTCGCAATAATTCAAAAATGGTAAAACCAAGTTGTAGAACTCGACAAACTACGTCGATCTGACTATTCAGAAATTGATTTGGGCTACCAGGGCCCTCTAGAGAGTTGTTTGAAATCTCCAACCTACGCAAAAAACACCGTCAATCGAATTTTCTCGAAGAGTTGAGGGGGATCACTAATACCCGTTTTGACCTACGGGGCCTCCATAAGCCTTAAATCGACGAAAAAAAACAATTTGCGTGTCTATTTACACGCACTTCCCCCTGGGAGTTAACTATCAATGCTATGATAATACTCATCGTGTTTGTTGAATTCCCGACATACTACTCGGCGTGGCACATGAATTCCGATATTTTTTCTATTACGGAGGGATGGGAATATAATTGTATTTTTTACTCGCTTTCAGTAAAAAATACATGTTTGACGATAGAGAGCATTCGTGAAAGGCCTTTCGGAGTCTAAAAATGCTCTCTAGTGCTTCAAGTGTTGGTTATTTCTTATTTCCCATCTAAAATTCGTAGGATACGGATCAAACTGCATCATATGTGAGTTTCAAAAAATCTATGTTGCCCGTGCGTGAAAAAGTGGAAATTCCAAAATTTCCAGATTATCCCTATTTAGAAAATACGAAAGAACACACTCCGGGAATTCAAGCGACACGCTGAGTACTAATATTATATACGAGTTAGTAATAAAGTTATTATATAATGTGATATAATTAAAATGTAAATAAATATTTACAATTTGTCAACGCTTTAAATAACCATCTATGATGGTTCTTTCTTTCATACTTTATGGAAACAATATCAGTTTATGTCTCCAATCCGAATAACATTTTTCCCAACAAAAAGAAACGAGCATTATCCATATGATATGGGCCATATCTTTATTTTACGCCAATGATGCATTTATTTTCTCATTAAAATGGATTATTCGACTAAAAAGATAATTTTAGACACTTTTTCTGGAAATAAATTCTAGTACTGGTGTGGGTCGCCAGTTTGTCACCGAGCCAGAGGCGGGTCGTACAAAAGGTAGAACCGAGTATACTGTTTGAAACCTGCAAGCAAAATTTGCTCGGTGACACTTTTAGTTTGACAAACTAATCAAAAACACCAAAACTTTTACAGGGCGAGGTAATATAGATGCTAAGCCGTTTTTTGGCGACTTGTATTCGGTCAGCGCACTCGCGAACCAAAAAACGGCTTGGCATCTATATTACCTCACCCTGTAGCACCCTGAAGTTACTCACGATTAAATTTTCACCTTTGCAACCATGCTTATTTTCAAATGTTTGATACCCGCGTTTGAAAGTTTCAAATTGAAACTCAATAATTTGTAGAAAAATTTGGCCCAAAACTAACCCCGCGAACGACCGGTAAAGGTTACCTTCGAAGAGCAATTAAAACATCAATTATTACCTAATAATGTAATATATGTGTTCATTTAAAAAATGAACGACAAAGTTAGCTAAAAAATCGATGTCAATCGATGTTTCCACGAATATTAATGTTTGGAAGTTTATCGGTTTAGAGTTTTTTTTTTCAAGAAAGAACAAAAAAAGAAAACAAAAACAGAGTAAAAATTAATCCCGATTAAAACAATACTCGCGAGACTCGAGTCTTTTATAATTGGCATTAACGGGGGCCAAATGGCAACTGATCCCTCCATATATATCTACGTCACCTTTTCTGCAAAATCATTTTTAGATCTCGAAAGCAGGGGCGAATGGAAGAGGTCGGTTTATTTTGCATCTTTTTTTTTCTAGGATATGCATAGAGAAAGGGGGTTTTGTACTACATTTTCACCATCCCCACTAACTCGAGGCTCAATATAGATAGGTATGTCGCCTAGGATTTTGAGCTGAGTTTAAAAGTACCTCAAATTTACTGATTTTTTGATATAACTGGTAACCGACCACGGCGGAGCTTATGGTGAACCTTAAAACTGTCA
>SCLG01000362.1:84959-100314 GCA_004367875.1 Oikopleura albicans
AAAAAAGATAAACAATAAATACCGATAACATTTTCGACTTTAGATAAAAGTACGGCAGACACTCATTTCAGTTGTCAAAAAATGTCTTTAACTTGTATACACCGGTGCGCGCAACTTTACGCGATTTACTGAAACGATCAATCTACATGATGAGTTGTTTGAAAATTGATCAATTATTATTACGCAATGATTATTGAATTTTTTAAACAATTCACGCTTGAGCCCTGTCCCTACATATTTACATAGCTTAACTCTTCAACACCAACTCTCACAAAAAAGTGCTAACTTCCGTCCAAAATCCGATTCACAGCTCACCGAGAAAGAAATACATGTAATTTGACTCCTAGGTGTACAGATGAAAAACAAAAGTCTCAAAATTAATTATTTGTGTCCAATTAGTTCAACCAGAAATAATTTTATTTTTGACAGACTAGAAGTCGATTTTTTTAAAAACAAGTGTTGACCGTTTAAGGAGCTGTATTTAATAAATCCCGTGCAATTTGCAGTTTTTTAGCAGTTTGTTCTGCGTAGTTAGTACGTGTAGAAAAATAGTTGTATTTTGATTTCCACAACTAACGGCACCGATTGAACTGGCATAAAGTTGTATTAAAAAATCGAACTTTTCCATAGGGAAACGTGTTTCTTGAAAATATTCCCTAGACGTCGAAAAAGTTTTTTTTAACGTCCTGCAATTTCTCAAGCCTTTCCATCCCTCTTCACCCGCTACAATATTTTTTGATACAGTCCTTAACCATTTATCGGACGTTTTTGGTTTTCGAAAATAGCGCCCGATAAATGGTCATCGTCACAAAAGAGGTCTTTTTTCGTAGAATGACCCTATTTTGGCCAAAAAGCGTCCGATAAATGGTTAGGGACTGTATATAAATTTTTGGTTTAGAAAAAATGATATTGTAGCGGGTGAAGAGAGGGGTTGAAAGACTCAACTTGAAAGGCTCGAGAAACTTCAGGACGGTAAAAAAAACTTTTTCGAGGTCTTGGGAATATTTTCAAGAAACACGTTCTTTAATGGAGTACGGACTGTGCCTTATACCAGTTCGATCCCTGCCTTTGAAATTTGATAATTTTTAGGGGTGTTGGGCATAAAATCTGGCTAATTGATAAAAAGTTAACCAAGCTTGCTATTATGAGCCATAAATTATGGCTAAGCAAAAATTTGCTCTAAAATTTCAGACTTATAATTGGTTCTGCCAATTTACCATTCTCTCAAATAAACTAGTGCCGATCGGTGACATTGTGGACGGCATCAATACGATGTCGTCAAATTTTCTCAGAGTTCTTTTTGTATGGTCGTCAATCGTCTCTATACATAACGGCACCCATTGAATTGGTGCAAAGTACAATGTGACTAAATTATAAGAGATTTGACTATTTTGTGAAAAAAATGACTTTCGGCGCATTTTGACCTCAAATATGTACCTGACCGTATTGTGGATTTCCTCAAAACGTTCCTTGATTTTATGTCAATCGTACTTTCTACCAATTCAATCGGTCCAATGCTAACTTCTACGAGTCCAACCGGTGCCGTTTCTTTAACATTTTAACGTCCAAAAAGTCAAAGCCACTTGTGACGCTACACGAACTGTTTTTTTTTTGTTCAAAAATAATTCCCGACGAGATGTAAATAGGATGCAAAAATGCATTCAAATTAGATACGTATGTTTTTTTGCAGTTACCCGAGAACCCATCGTTTGTTCATGCTACTATGTGACACCCTTATGCTGATTCGTTTCCATGTCACATTTATGCCGCGGAAAAAACGAAATAAAAAAAAACGCGATGTTGCTTAGAAAAAAATATTTTATTTCTTATGTACAGGGCGAGTAGTACGGGCACCGTAAGAATCCGGATAATGTGTTTTCTGGAGACATGGGTAACCCGCGGACTGTTCATATATAAGTATATAGTAAAGTTTCTACAGGGGATTTGGTTATAAGGTCTGACAATTTGGCCGTTATAACTTATAATGACAAGTCCGTTTTTCAGCATGGTCAAGTCAGTTTTTTTTAGCAAGGTCAAGTCAGTTTTCCCCGCATAAATCATGTCTTTTTTTGGGTGAAGACCTACCACCAAGTCAGTTTTTAAGCGCATAATTTAAGGTCAAGTCATTTTTTTGGGTCTGACCTTATAACCAGACCCCTGCAACTAGTTTCAATATACAGTCTCTACCTCAAAATCGTTACGAAATGACGTCATGACTCAAAATCGTTACGATTTTTCGATTCACAAATCGTAACGATTTTGAGGTACGGACTATTTATATTACTATAATATATAAACGGCAGATCACCCTTTCGCGAGAAAACGCAATATCCGGTTTCCGACGGTGCCACCGGTCCAAATAGTTTCGAGTATTTTACTACTTTGAATGTTGATAACACGATAATAATTGTTTGTACTTTCTTAGACTTTGCAAAAATATGATGTACTAGAGAGAAGTTTGTTCGGTCAACCGCGGTTTGAATGGGGTAATTGGTAACAAATGTCCATTGAAGATCCTTACTTTGTCGTTCGGGACGAGGTTAACGCCGCCGAGGCAGCATGCGCCAAGAAACTCGTTCTATGGCGCAAAGTCATGCAGGTTTGAACTCGAAAACATTATACGCCTAATATGGACGTTTTTATAAACATGATTTTCAGACAGCAGGGTAAGGCCCATCCTTAATAACACACCGCCCAAAAAACTTTTTTGACCATTAGTTTTTCGATTCGCTTTTATCCGACACTTTTGAAAATTCTGTCCCTATTAGGTTCATTTTAGGTTACCCCCGGTGCATTTAGGTCGCTTTTTTTTTAGCATACCCTAAGATTTACTTTTTTGGAGCGAACATGCTAGGAGAACCAAGAAAGATATTGACAAACAGTTTTTGGCATGGAACTGGAAAAGGTTGGGGCTACAATTTTTGACATTTTTTCGGATCGGAACAAAAACCGGAAGTACTGGTAATTACCGGTTGAAATACAAAAACTGCCATATCTCGAAAAAAATTCGATAATTTTTTTTTAATTAGGGTCATAGATGCAGAATTTCATGTCAAATTTTTTGGCAGGAACCAAAAATTCATTGAAACCCTTTAAGGGGGTCAAATTACAAAATTGTTGTACGGGGACAGGAGATCCCTTGTTCGAAAGGCTTTTTATCACTCTTTCCGAAAATGAAGTCGGAAAAATAGAAAAATTGAAATTTGACCCATTTTTGGGGCAAATAAGGGTCTAATTACATAATCCTTCTACGGGGGCCGGAGATGAAGCCGCTTTAATCTTTTTAACTTTAGTCGCCGGATTCGCGGGCGTCCGATGCCAGAGACCTGACTAGCGAACTTCGAAGTAATGTCCGAAGCGCCGAATGGGATCTAGAAGACCTCGAAGAGTCGGTTAAGTAAGTATCATTTTTTTTTCTTGTGAATCAAATATTATACGGATTTATTTTTAGGGTGGTGGAGAATAATCCTAGTCGGTTTGGTATTAATGGAAAAGAGTTGGAAAGTCGAAAATCGTTCATTCGTGAATCGCGCCTTCACCTGGCTGATATGAAGACCGAATTGGAAGCACCGGACGTCAACGATAGACTTTTAGCTATGGAGTCAGCCCCATCAGTAAAAATAAGGTACGCAAAGCAAAGTTATAATAGAAACATCGTTATAAATAGAAATTTTACGTAACAATATAATTATCATGTCTTTTTACACTTTTTACTAAAAAATAAATTAGGTTTTATGGTCTTTTGAAAATTTTCATTTGCATTTAAGGTCGTATGGTATTTTTCCCATCCCATATTTTTTGATTTCACCTGGGAAAAAAAGTTCACAAAGACATGAGGTTTAGATTTTTAAAAACCTTTGACCTTTAATTTTCGCCTTTTTCTTTATTCGTCCATTTGATGTATCAGGTTGTGTCAAATCTACCTTAGGTTGTAGTTGTTAGCGTTCATAAATTAAGGTCGAAAAATTTAAGAGGGTGGAAATAATGGTTTGATTAAACTGGTTTTTTCAGCAATTCGTCATCACGTTATGGGGCGTCTTATGAAAATCCTGCTTTTCGTGATGGATATCAAACACAGTCCCAACTCCTACGAGAGCAAGACGACGAACTTGAAATAGTCTCAGGCAATGGTAAGTTTTTTTCTTATAAATATGAACTTTAATTTAAGTTACAAATGTAAATAAATTTACACAAATGTATTTTTTTGGAAAACATAAGCCGCGGTTTAACTTAAGTTTCCTCGAGGAAAAGTTTTTTTAACCCACACTGCCCGAAAGAGTCCATATATAAAACACATAATGACCTTAACTCCCGCAGACACTATTGCGAAAATGCGATTAATGCCGTCGACAAATCGCGCCCAACGGTTAACCGATTTTGAAAAAAAAAATCGACCGGTTTTTACCCTTAAATATTTTGACTCATTCGGTTAAATTTATTTATTTTAGTGAGGTCGTTAAAACAAATCAGTGTGGCGATTGGCGATGAATTGGACGATCAGGCTGGATTGCTCGACTCACTAGGTGGCGAAATTGACTCAGCCCAGGGTCGTATGAATGCTACTCTTGCCAAAATACAACGCGTTACCAGGTAAATTGTCGGTTCATTTGGGAGTTAAATTGTGAATCAATGGCCCTCCCGAATGATTCGGTGCCTAAACTTTTAATATTTATTGCTCACTTACTGGGATGGTGGTTATTTGAACTTACGATAATTTAGACATTACACAGGGGGGTCTGGTTATAAGGTCACAAGGTGTGACCGTTATAAGGTCAAGTCATCTTTTTTGCACTTAGGTCAAGTCATTTTTTTCTTGCACTAAGGTCAAGTCAATTTTTTGTGAAGCATTTTTTTTGGGAAAAAATCTTTGAAATCATATTTTTTACGCTTTTTTTGGATGAAGACCATGAAGATTTTATTTACGTGGGGGGTATTTTTCAGTTTTTAATAATATTAACCGCCATCCCGCCCTAAACCGTTCGACTTCTCCCTTGACATTAACTCTCAGGCGTATTAGGCTATCAACGGACCGGCGACAATGGTACGCGATTGGTGGTTTGGCGCTTATTATTCTTATCATGCTCATGCTTGTTCTCTTCAGTTGAAAAGAAATATATATATATATACATAGAATATTATTTTAAATGGTCTGTTTCTGTATTCAAAAGTGGTATTTATACGCCCTTGCGCGTTTTTTTTCTCATTCAGGCAGTGTGTTAGAGAGTTCGAGAGTTATGTTTTTTTTACTTTAACAAACGAAACTCAAAAATCGAAAAAAATATTTGCCCAAAAGACACCGTCGGAATGCGGATAATGTGTTTTCTGGAAAATGGGTAATGAGCCGATAGTTTATATAGTATATAAACTCTCGGCGCAATACCGTTTCTCCAGCAAACACATTATCCGAATTACGACGGTGCTGCCCAAAAGTATTTCGCGTTACAAAAACCGTACAACGAGACTCGACCTCGTGAATTTTGAAATTGGTAACGTAATTTAAAAAGCATTTTGTTACAAAATTGTACTTTAATTGATTGAGTCAACTTAGATGTATTTGAATTTTTGAGATATTGATACATAATACAAAAATGGTTCGGGTAAGAGTTAGGCGCATAGAACTCTAGGAAAACACTGAAGAATTTCAAATACACTAGTTTTACTAGAATCTCAAATTAAGTTATTTGCAATAACCCTAGTTTACCCCCATTAGCCTTTAATAACTCTTAAAATTATACTTGAGGGAATTATAGTTGTAAATTTAAAGTTTTGAAATTTAATTTTTTTCGTATACGATATGTGAAAAAACCCTTCCAAGTCAAAAATAAGATCCCTATCAAAATAGATTTATTTGCTTAAGCAAATCTTAGCAAATAACATATTGGGTGGTTAGAAGCAGAGATGCACATTTCGGAAAATTTTCTTGCCCTACCCGATTCCGAACCCGCGGGTAAAAACGCGGGTAACTTAAGTAAAAAAAGTTGTCCGACCCGTGTCCAACCCGCGGGTAAAGCTCGGGTCGGAATCCGAGTGTGCATCTCTGGTTAGAAGTGCTATTTTAAGCGTAAAATGTTTTACTAACCAGGGGTCGGCACATTCGATGTTTTTTCCTACCCGACCCGACCCGGAAACCGCGGGTAAAACACTCATTTTAAAACACACATTTTTGAAAATTCGATCGGGTCGGGTACCCGAGTGCCGACCTCTGTTACTAACATTAATCAAAATATAAATTTTCATGAAAGTAAAATATTTTGTAAGGTGAAATAAATTTAGGATATTATGGTATTTGTACCCAAAACCTAATAACACGTCCTGTATTTCTTTTTTCCGAAATGTCAGGTAATTCTGAAATAACCCCAGTTAATTCGGAAACAATAACGGCCGACCTCTAATGCACGTTATAAGCACTTACAACCACCCACAATATTAATATAAGGCTACCCAAAAAATATACACGTCGTCTTATAACCTCTGCTTTCATTCGTCTAGGCGTAATTTTATTTTATTTTTGTTGGCCGGTTTTGTCTGGAAATCCGGTAGACGTTTTCATATATACATTTGTATAATCTCGCTAGAGATGTATCGTATGGCAAAGATGAAAATTGCTCACTATGACAAATATATATGATTTATCAAAAAGTACCAATGTCAACCCTAGATCGCGCGGTGAGGACACATTTGTCCACATCGATTTTTCAATAGTGTATAATTTTTCAATACGTAATTTTTAGATCTCTAAATTCTGCTTAATGATTCGTATTGGTCGACCATGTGGTCTTGTTAGACCCTTTATAATATAGGATAAAAATAGTTGACCCAGATTGTTTTATTTTTTTTTCTCCTAAATTTATTTCATATTGAAAATTGGTCAATTAGTCAAGCGTGACGACTGCGCGGTCTAGGGTTAATAAAGTACGAATAATTTTAAGTAAAATTATTAGCCTAGTTACTAACTAGTGGTTAGGCTGAATTTTCTGTACATTGAGTATCACGGAAAATGCTAACTTGTGGAATTCTGTGATTTTAGTTGTCCAAAAATTTTTTTATTAAATTTTATTAAAATTGTTCTTTCACTTTCGCGTTTCCGATCTCGTAGATTTCCTTCATGCCGTACTTTTATTAAGGAGAAGTTTTCTCCTTAAGTGCGCTTTTCACAACCTCCAAAATTGACCGATCGGGCAATTGATCTTTTTAAGGCCCCTATTTTCGTATCGGTCCTATATCATAGGACTGTATATACAGTATACTATTTTTGAGTACACTTAAAAAGATTCAGGGGGGTCTTGTTATTTTTTTCGGGCTTGACCTTATAACCAGACCCCCTGTAGTATTGTCGATTTGTTTACAAAAAATATACAAAAGATCACTAATATTTTCAACATGTGAAATGCTCAAAATTTCTAGATTTTTTGGCGGAAATGAAGTCTTAACACTTGAACTCATTCATGATACCTTTAAAGCTTACCTGAAGTGAAGTCTATACGGTATAGACTATACCTATACAATACGGTAAAATAAAGAATTGATGTTTATTTGTAAACAAATTGACCGTACCACCTTAATTGAATGAGGTTTCCTAATGACGGGTGTTCTAGAAAAAACTATTCGCAGCTCATCTTGCCGTACGATATATATTCTCGTAAACTTTTGTTAGCTGATCTTGCGACAGCATCAACCCAGTACACATATTCAAGCTAGAATATAATGTTTTTATCAATTACAAAAAATGTTTAGTTTTTTTTTATTTATTTTTCTTCTAGATGTAAAATGGTTGTGTGACGAGCGTCTTACTAAGTAAGAATGTCGGAGAATGCACAGCCGCAGCATTGGACCGCTTTTAAGCTGATTTTAGATCCGGCTTTGGTTACGTGCGCGTCGCGCGTCTTTCGCTACGATGGCAAAGGTACGTTTTTTTTTCGAAAGTAGAATAATGTAGTAAAGTACTGTATTAACAAATAATTAGTCATCCGACCGGAGGGCAGCGTGGCTCAAGTGGCACCATTGGTCCGTGACCCTCGTCCGCCCCGTTTTGCGCGAATGGGCCGGGGCAACACCGACGAGCATGATTTACCGGTACCGCGCTTCACCGTTGACGAGCACTATACCGGTCCCGTCCCACCCCGAATGGTCACCTTCTTCCGCCTCAACAATAATATTAATGAGGACTTTTTGCGTTGCGAAGTCTACAGTCGGGTGCCAGGCGCCAAGGAGCCAAACGAGATTGAAAAAATTCGGGTTTATTCCCACGAAAAGCGACATTTAGGTAAAATTTCTCCCACGCCAAACGAACAAATGTTGATTTCAAATTTGATCTAAGTCGCAAAAGTGTCATTTGAAACAAAATATTTTATTCGAAAAAATTGACCTCAAAAAAATTATTTGACCCCAAAATGTAATTTGACTCCTAAAATGTAATTTTACCCCAAAAATCGTGTCAAAAGACAAAATTTTAGTTTTCATTAATACAAGGTCATAGATTTTTGACCGATACCTTACAACCAATTTCCTGTATTCGAAAATTATACTGATAATTCAGGTCTTGGAAAAGTAACCTTTCGGACTATTCAATTGGCAAAATTGTGCGCCAAAGAACTTGATGGCGTGTCAATAATGGGGTCCCGAATTGGCGCAGTCATTGACCCGAAGGCCGAACTCTTGAAGCGATTTCAACAAAAGATTATTCACGAGCGCCTCAATCCAATGAAGGTCACAATCGATTTGCTCAAAAGTGACCCTAGTGATCATGCTGTTTCTTCTTCACGGGGTTCCCATCACCATCATCAACGAGCTCGTCAGCCCTCTGGTGGTGAAAAGGGGGTACCCCGCCGACCCTCCCATACTCAACAGGTACCGATTTTTTTACGAAAATCTATAATCTGATCTTAATGTCTTTTGAAATTTTTCTTTTTGGGGGTCAAGGCCTCCTCTTCCTCACATTTTTTAAATATAAAATCATGCCCTCGTCAACTTTTTTTTAGGAGCTGTTAAATGAATTCAATAACGCGGCGTTGGTGGAAGCGAATGATGAAGAGCATAACTCTGATGGGGGCGCGACACCTACCGTCGACGAGGATCCCGAGGACTTAACTCCCGGTGGAATTATTTTTCGAACCGTGCCGAACTCAAATCAACCTTGGGATGCGGCGGGCGGCCCCGCCCTACATGAAACTGACGTTAAATTAACCCCGCCGCCACGCAGCGATTACCCACGTGGAAGTCCGGACCGAAATGGTCATTCGAATTCGTACCGAAAGCCATATCAGTCAGAGATACAAATCAGAACTAGAAATTTTATGGGCCTAAAGGAGGTACTATAAGGTCATATTGTTAGGAAACCTAAACTTCAAATGAATATATGGTTATAAGGTCTTTGTTAGCTTTAATTTTTTATTTCCATCAAAAACCTATTCATTGTACAGAGTCGTTAGTTATAAGGTCTGAGATTTGGGTCTGACTTTAAGACCATATGGTTATTTTCAATAAAACTCATGTCTTTTTGCACTGTTTTTAGGTGAATACCCTCCATCGCAGAAATTTTTCTAGATAATTATCTAGAGATAGATAAAAATCATGTCTGTTTGTTTTGTTTTTTCAAATGGTTATAAGGTCTTATGCCATAAGACTTATGGTTTTAGAAAATTGTCTTAAGATAAATCGTTTTTTGAAAAAGGCATTTAAGGTCTTATGATGTTTTTTTATCTCTATTGCCCAGTCGCCTACGCGCGATGGCAGGTATAATAATCCGGCCTGGGACGATTCATCGGATCGGGGCGACAAACGTTGGGGGTCGACAAACGACGACTATTATAATCGTGGTCGACAAAATGATCGATATTCTTCGCGATCGTCGAGATATAGTGGTCGACGTGGGGACGGATATTCGGAGGGTCGAAATGGGGACAGGTGGGATCGATGGAGCAGTCGGAAGGACACCGATCGGCCCCGGGACTCCTCCGATGATCGAGGGCCAACTATTATTGACTCCAGAAATCCTAATAATAAATCCAAATACAAAGATCAAGGTCCTATATGGACCCAAGATCAGGTATGCTACAGATTTATTTCACCCCTAGAGAAATTGTCTGACTAAAAAAATGACATTTTATCCCTGCCCGCAATACTGTACAGGGGGGGTCTGGTTATAAGGTCACAAAAGGTGACCGCTATAAGGTCAAGTCATCTTTTTTGCACTAAGGTCAAGTCATTTTTTTTTTCAAGATAAATCATGTCTTTTTTCACTTTTTTTTGGGTTAAAATTTAGAACTCGACATATACGTTTAGAACGACAGGGGTAAACACGGGTAATAAATTTTTTTTTATAGAAATCATATCTTTTTACACTTTTTTTTTCTATAAAATAGTGTCTTTCTAACTTTGTTTAGAGTGAAGACCATAATTTTTGAACAACAATCAAATTTTGAACAAAATTTTCGGTTTCCTCCTGGCTCTAAGGTTTTATTATGGAGAAAATTTCTGGTTGGTTATAACTTATAACTTATAAGGTCAAGTCATATTTTTTGGAGTGCATTAAGGTCAAGTCATTTTTTTCGAGCTTGACCTTATAACCAGAGTCTGGTTACCAGACCCCCCTGTAATTTGAATACCGAAACTGTAAATTATCCATCGATGGTCTTTAATTTATTTTCGATGGTTATAAGGTCTTATCATATTGCCTTTAAGAAAATGAATATTTAATACTCTTTTATACCCAGTTGGACAACTTACTTGTATAACTTTGATAGTCATAAGTAAAACATGGCTGGCTATAAGTACAGGGAGTCTGCTTATAAGGTCAAGTCATCTTTTTTGCACTAAGGTCAAGTCATTTGTTCAAGATAAATCATGTCTTTTTTCACTTTTTTGGGTTTAGAACTTGACATATACGTTAAGAATGACACGGGTAATAATTTTTTATAGAAATCATATCTTTTTGTACTTTTTTCGTGCAGTAAGGTCAAGTCATTTTTTGGAGTGCATTGAGGTCAAGTCAGTTTTTTGGGGCTTGACCTTATAACCAGACCCACTGTAATGTAACATGTATTTTTCCAATACACCCCTAACCATTTTAATAATTTCCAATTATGTTACCAGACGCCTTACCTAAGAATCTTTGAACACTTTTTGAGCACATTTGGTGTTCATATAACTGTTTAGGGGGTGTATTATATATTATACTGGCTATATGACTGTTGATATACATTTGTATTTGTAGTTACTTCCGTCGCAAGACAATCGTAATGGACATTATCCAGAGGAATATCCAAAGCATACCACCGATAATACCGATAATCGATGGCAACGTTACGATATGGAAATGGAACTTGAGAACGGAACTGCCAAACCAAAACGTAAGATATTTTTTTAAAGGGCTTTGACCGTTTTTTCCTCCTTGCACAACGACTTTTATATCTCCTCCGAAAAGCCTTTTTTGGTAAATTACGTGCGAGAGTCTAGAAGTTCATTAGCATTTTCACGAAAAACGTTTTCTTGAATAAACGCTTCTTTGAAGCATTTTCTTAGAAAACTCACGGTGCCGATTAAACGTTAACCTGAAATAAATTGACGCTCTTTTTGGATTTCACTACAGTTATTAAAGATGGCACAGCGTTAGGCAGTGTTTGGCGCTCCTGGGCCCTTACATTTTAGAATAAAGTTAACGTTAAGATTTTTAAGATTGGTTTTCAATTTTTTTGCACTTTTTTCTATAAAATCATGTTTTTTGAACTTTTATTTCTATAAAATCATGTCTTTTTGAACTTTTATTTCTATAAAATCATGTTTTTTTGAACTTTTTTCCCATCACTTTGGCCTTATGGTGGAAAAAATTTTCAATATTTATATGGTCAAGTCAGTTTGTTTTGGGGTCTGACCTTATAACCAGACCCCATGTAATGTCTTTTTCGATTTTTGATAGAGGTACGGTCTTATAATCGTTTGTATCTATGACCTTAGAAGTTTTAATTTTATTATTAGAAGAGGTTGATGATGACATGGACATTTCGGAAGACGAGCTTGACGACAAAAACAAAGAAGAAATGCGAAAAAAGTCGATTCACCGCGAATTTGTCGAAAGGGCAATTTCACTGCTCAGAATGGATCTCGTTAAAAATATCGAAAAGGATGTCCTCAAGGTAACATTTCCCTCTATAAATCATAGCACCAATTTCGTGCAACATTTTCAAAGCATTGTTGTCTAGATTGATTTCAAATTACAAATTCAGATTTGTGAAAAATCCATGTTTTCCAATCACGAAAGATGGTGGCGCGAGCAGGAGCTTGACGCCGAAGTTAACAAACCCAAATTCGAGTCATCGAGAGTTTCCCGTCCTCTCGCCATAAAGCCCAAGGTCAGTGGAAGAAAAAAAAATCATAACTCAAAATGGCACCGTGTGAATTTGGATATCGTGTTTTGCGGGGAAAGGATTACCCTTTCTCCATAAAACAGTTTATCAGGATCAGAGGTCGGCACTTGGATTCCAACCCGAATTTTACCCGCGGGTTGGACACGGGTTGGACAACGATAAAACTCGGGTAACGGAATTCGGGTAAGAATTTATCAGAGTTTTACCCGCGGGTTGGAATCGGAATTCCCATTTCGGGTTGGACAAACGTTTGGAAAAAAGCAGGTTAACTTAACCCGACTTTTACCCGCGGAATTGGAATCGGGTTGGACAAGAAAAAAATGCCGACCTCAAAATGCCGACCTCTGATCAGGATGTAGACGGTGACCTCAAGTACAGGGGGGAAATTAAATTTTTTTAATAGTAATAAGGTCAAGTCATTTTTTAAGTGCATTAAGGTCAAGTCATTTTTTATGGGCTTGACCTTATAACCAGACCCCCCTGTAGCATTTCAAGAGTTAATCACGGTAATGATAATTTTTCAGATGGAACCCCGAACCTTCAACCCCTCCCTGCCCGAAACGATGTCTTATGCAAACGGATTTCATACTGGTTTTGACTCATCCTTCCGCATTACTCTACCTCGATTTAAAATAAAGCGCAATAACCAATCAGGTAAGAGTACGATTTTAGTGGCTATAAGACTCACGGAAATTTAGCCCCATCATTCGACTCAACTGAGCCTCGTCAAAAAGAACCTCGTCTGGATCCCAATGTTATTTTTTCGTAAGTTACTTTTTATATGTTTATTAAAATACCAGGTCAACCTAATCACGATGGTAAAAAGTGGTTTCACAGTTTTTTCTGGAAACCGAATTTTTTAGATNATAATAATCCGGCCTGGGACGATTCATCGGATCGGGGCGACAAACGTTGGGGGTCGACAAACGACGACTATTATAATCGTGGTCGACAAAATGATCGATATTCTTCGCGATCGTCGAGATATAGTGGTCGACGTGGGGACGGATATTCGGAGGGTCGAAATGGTGACCGGTGGGATCGATGGAGCAGTCGGAAGGACACCGATCGGCCCCGGGACTCATCAGATGATCGAGGGCCCACTATTATTGACTCCAGAAATCCTAATAATAAATCCAAATACAAAGATCAAGGTCCTATATGGACCCAGGATCAGGTATGCTACAGATTTATTTCACCCCTAGATAGATTGTCTGACTACAGGGGATCTGGTTATAAGGTCACAAGGTGTGACCGTTATAAGGTCAATTCATCTTTTTTGCACTAAAGTCAAGTCATTTTTTTCAAGATAAATCATGTCTTTTTTCACTTTTTTTGGGTGTAAATTCAGAACGAGATATATACGTTTAGAACGACACGGGTAAAACGCGGGTAATAATTTTTTTTTATAGAAATCATATCTTTTTTGAACTTTTTTCTTGCACTAAGTCATTTTTTGGACTGCATTAAGGTCAAGTCATTTTTTTGGAACTTGACCTTATAAGTTATAAGTTATAACCAGACCCCCTGTAAAAAAATGACATTTCATCTCCGCCCGCAATACCGTAATTTGAAACTGTAAATTATTTTCGATGGTTATAAGGTCTTATATCATATGGTTCTTTAAGAAAATTAATATTTAATACTCTTATATACCCAGTTGGACAAGTTACTTGTATAACTTTGATAGTCATAAGTAAAATTAAAAAAAGCTGGTTATAAGTAATGTAACTTGTATTTTTCCAATACACCCCCTAACCAGTTTTAATAATTTCCAATTATGTTACCAGACGCCTTACCCAAGCATCTTTGAACAATTTTTGAGCACATTTGGTGTTCATATAACTGTTTAGGGGGTGTATAATATATTATACTGGCTATATGACTGTTGATATACATATGTATTTGTAGTTACTTCCGTCGCAAGACAATCGTAATGGACATTACCCAGAGGAATATCCAAAGCATACCACCGATAATACCGATAATCGATGGCAACGTTACGATATGGAAATGGAACTTGAGAACGGAACTGCCAAACCAAAACGTAAGATATTTTTTGAAAAAAGGCCTTTGACCGGTTTTTTCCTTCTTGCACCACGCCTTTTATATCTCCCCCTAGACCACGGTGAGACATGGTGAAGTTATTTGCGAAATTTCCGAGAAGCCTTTTTTGGTAAATTACGTGCGAGAGTCTAGAAGTTCATTAGCATTTTCACGAAAAACGTTTTCTGGAATCAACGCTTCTTTGAAAAGCATTTTCTTAGAAAACTCACGGTGCCGATTAAACGTTAATCTGAAATAAATTGACGCTCTTTTTGGATTTCACTACAGTTATTATAGATGGCACAGCGTTAGGCAGTGTTTGGCGCCATATAGGCCCTTGCATTTTAGAATAAAGTTAACGTTAAGATTTTTAAGATTGGTTTTCAATTTTTTTGCATTTTTTTTTCTATAAAATCATGTTTTTTGAACTTTTTTTTTTATAAAATCATGTCTTTTTGAATTTTTTTTTTTCTATAAAATCATGTCTTTCTGAACTTTTTTCCCATCACTTTGGCCTTATGGTGGAAAAAATTTTCAATATTTATATGGTCAAGTCAGTTTGTTTTGGGGTCTGACCTTATAACCAGACCCCATGTAATGTCTTTTTCGATTTTTGATAGAGGTACGGTCTTATAATCGTTTGTATCTATGACCTTAGAAGTTTTAATTTTATTATTAGAAGAGGTTGATGATGACATGGACATTTCGGAAGACGAGCTTGACGACAAAAACAAAGAAGAAATGCGAAAAAAGTCGATTCACCGCGAATTTGTCGAAAGGGCAATTTCACTGCTCAGAATGGATCTCGTTAAAAATATCGAAAAGGATGTCCTCAAGGTAACATTTCCCTCTATAAATCATAGCACCAATTTCGTGCAACATTTTCAAAGCATTGTTGTCTAGATTGATTTCAAATTACAAATTCAGATTTGTGAAAAATCCATGTT
>SCLG01000362.1:133534-144547 GCA_004367875.1 Oikopleura albicans
TCTCTTTTATTTAGAAGAAGTGTGTTTTTTTGTTCTGAGACTTCTGTGCTAACTATATAACCGAAGATGTTGAAGCGAATTTCACAGAAGATATTTACGACGCCGGTTCGAGCAGTTTCATGTAAGTGCAATATTTGTCAATTATTAGTTGTAATATACAGGCCTTACTAATTTATCAGACGCTTTTTCGGCCAAAATGGTGACAAATAGAAAAATGGACCTTTTTGTGACGATACTCCTTCTTCGGACGGTATTTTAGAGAACCGAAAACGTCCGATAAATGGTTAAGGACTGTACTTACTTTATAAGCTTAAGGTGACAAAGTTAGTCAAAGCAAGTTTTTCTCAAATAAAATGCAGCACCGAGTAATTAAAACGTTTTCGATGGGAACGAAATTCCCTAGAAATACACATGACGGGTTTTTATTTTTGGGGATCATAACACTGTACATCGGCTACAGGTCGTACCAGAAACGATAGAAATTCGCTCTAAATTACAGAATACGCCCCTTCGGTTGAGGCATAAAGTAAGCTATAGTCCCGCCGAGTGGCAGGCACATACCGGTTTTTATTACCGGTTAAAATGCAAATTTATCGGTTTCTCGAGGTACAAATGGAACATGTTGAAAATTTTAAAATTGTTGTACGCAAGTCAATTGTAGGTTTTACACTTTATATGTTATTACAAATTGTTATGCACAAATAACAAACTACGAACGGTTTTTAGACGAAATATCGGTTATAAAACCGATGAAACCATGTGAAAAATGTTTGAACAGTACTATTTACATGTAATTTTTGGCCGGTAATAAAAACCGACGTGTGCATGCCAGCCGGCGGGACTACAGCTTACTTTATGCCCCAACCGAGGGGGCGTATTTTGCAATTTAGAGCGAATTTCTATCGTTTCTGGTATGACCTACAATCGATGTACAGTGTATGATCCCTAAAAGAAAAAACCCGTCCATACAGTTTGATAATTTTAAGTACAAAATCTGGTGAAAACTTTCAGGCCTCTCATATAAAATTACGGGAGTTTAAGGTTATTTATATTTATATATAGCGAGCGATATCATTATTGAGCGCACGACGACGCCAAAAGTCAAACCAGAAAGTGCCGATAATTTGGCTTTTGGTGCAGTTTTTACGGATCATATGCTCGAAATTGATTGGACAGCCAAGGATGGATGGCATGCCCCAGTCATCAAACCCTTCCAGAATATTTCATTGGTGAGTTTACAAATCAAACTTATCTTGGTTTAACCCATGTTCACCAAAGCGCGGTTAAAAGCGTTTGTACAGTCAACCGCTATATTTTCCTCGAAAAGTTAACTTTGGTTTTATTTTTTGTATTATATTATTTTACGTTTGTAAGGTGCGCTCGACTTCTACCAAAATTAGTTTTATTTGGCTAAATCGCTTTAGGCTATATCAAGTCATTTTTGGAAGCATTCCAGAAGAGAAAAACGAAAATCGCATTTTACAAAAAGAAATTATTTTTTAATTATTTAACTATATTCAAATTAATTTACATTTCAATCTATTATTTTATTTCTCCGGCGCCGTTGCACCGTTTGACATACAAAATAATTTAATTCAGTACAGATTTAATAATGCCCATTTTTAAGTGAAAAATCATTTTGTTAAAACACACTATCAATGTATTTTGCTAGCATAAGTGTTAATTTAGTAATTCATTAAATTTTTAATATCACTTATTTGCTTTGCCAAATAAAACCACAAAAACATTTTTCACAATTTTAAACTTGAAGACAAAAAAAATGTGAAAATAATGATATCAAAGTGCGCCGCTGGTGGCGAATTAAAACAGCCAATAATAAGACTGGATTTTTAGGTGGATATTTTTATTACTCTCAAATTGAGAGTCTCAATAAAGTTATCATTACCCTCATGATATTTATGTTTAGCATATTTATCTGTATGTATTATTTAGTATTTACTTTAGCATCCTGCAGCATCGTGTATGCATTATGCAATTCAACTCTTTGAAGGAATGAAAGCTTACAGAAGGTCAGACGGTAAAGTTCAAATGTTCCGTCCCGACAAGAATATGGCCCGAATGCATAGCTCAGCTTTTCGCTCTTCACTTCCCGTTTTTGATCAGGTAAAACATCTGGTTTTTAACCCGTTACAGGGGGGGGTCTGCTTATAAGGTCACAAGGTGTGACCGTTATAAGGTCAAGTCATCTTTTTTGCACTTTAAGGTCAATTCATTTTTTCCCAAGATAAACCATGTCTTTTTTCACCATTTTTGCACTTTATAAGGTCACAAGGTGTGACCGTTATAACTTATAAGGTCAAGTCATATTTTTTTGCACCTTGTTATCAAGTCATTTTTTTTCCAAGATAAACCATGTCTTTTTTCACTTTTTTGGGTTTAAATTTAGAACTCGACATATACGTTTAGAACGAGACGGGTAAAACACGGGTAATAATTTATTTACTAGTATACAAATCATATCTTTTTGGACTTTTTTTCTTGCACTAAGGTCTAGTCATTTTTACATCCGAGCTAAAATTATACACGTACACAGCGCCGCATGTGTCCGGTTTACGAACAGCCAATAAAATAGCGTATTTAGGAAGAAATGTTAAAATGCATCACGGCGTTGGTGGATGTTGACCGGGATTGGATTCCAGACAGTCAAAAAGCCTCACTTTATGTTAGACCGACGATGATTGGAACGGAACCGACACTTGGAGTTTCGGTAAGACTTCGTTTTAGCGAATTAATGGTGCAGGAATTTTTTTTTCTAATTTTTTTTTGTCCCAAATGTGCAACGTATAAGGATGTTTTCGAGGCCGTTTAACCGCATGAGCACACATTTGCTACAAAGGTATTCAAAAGCTCATTAACGGAATCGATTGATGTGGGTTAATGTGGTATGCGACATAAAATATAATTGTCCGAGTCCATTTTCAATAATGTTGTTGTTTTGAAGTAATGTCAAAACAATGCCGGATATGACGAATTTCTGTAGACAAATTGATTGGAATAAATTCGGATTTTAATTAATTCAAATTTTAAGCCACCAACATACGCGAAATGTTTTGTTATTTTGTGTCCGGTTGGTCCCTACTTTGCGACCGGCGGATTCAATCCCGTATCGCTTCATGCTGATCCTTCAGTCGTTCGAGCTTTTGAAGGAGGATGTGGAAATTTCAAAATGGGTGCTAATTATGGGCCCACCATCTTCCCCCACACTGAGGTAAGATTGAGAAAAAATCATGTCTTTTTACGTTTTTTTCCAGGTGAAGTCCAAAAGAGTCCTGATAAAATCATGTTTTTTAAACATCTTTTATATAAAAAGTATACTTCTTAATTTTTTTGAGCTCAATTCATCAACAGGTCTTTATTTTTTCAGATGATCAATACAGGGGTCTGGTAATAAGAGGTGACATTTTGACCGTTTTTAACAAGTCAGTTTTTTGAACATAAATCATGTTTTTTATTGACTTTTGTGGGTATTTTTTTGGTGAAGGGTTTATGAGTACCCGTTTATGAGTACTTTCGCGACCGCACATTTGGTCGCGAATCGTTGGTCAAAATTTGGTTTGATGTTTTAGACAAGGCCAAACCATTTTTCCAAGTAAAAATAGTGATCGCGAAAATTTGATAACCCAAAACGTCGTGAAAGCAAACTTTTGAATGTTCAACAATTTTGGATTAAGTCTTGTTTTATTGTGTTAATTGCAAATTCAAGGCGATGAAACAAGGTCATCAACAAATCCTGTGGCTCTACGGTCCAGAGCATTATATTACAGAAGTGGGCACAATGAACATTATGATCTACTGGAAAAACGCAAATGGTGAACTTGAGCTCGTAACGCCCCCAATCGAGCAAGGGGTCATTTTACCCGGCGTGACCCGTGATTCCCTGCTGCATCTGGCACGTGAATGGAATGAGTTCAAGGTCACAGAGCGACCCGTAACTATGGCCGAGTTCGTTACCGCACTTGACGAGGATCGAGTTATTGAAGTTTTTGGCGCCGGTACCGCATGTGTCGTCTGTCCGGTTAACCGGGTAACGTACGGTGACCGCGTCCTCAGCATTCCGACCATGGAAAATGGCCCCAAATTAGCCACACGCTTCCTCCATACACTAAATGACATTCAATACGGACACGTTGATAAGCCTGAATGGCAATGTGTCTTTTAAGGACTTTTTTGCGCAAAAGTATATTTCGGTAAATTTCATTTGGTCAAACTTTTTTCATCATTCCCCCGTGAAATATTCAAATAGAAAAGTGTTGAAAATTAGTCAATATAAAAGTATATACTTATAGGTCGATTTATTTTTTCGCGATATTTTTTACCCGCAAAAATATATTCGTCCGTTTCTTGGCAGAACTGTTTGTTTTTACCCGAAATTTTCTTGCCAAAATTATTTTGCACCAAAATGGTTTTCGTAGAAAGTTTAAATGCGAATTGTTTTTCCGTACAAATTGTGTCCAAGTTTATTTCTGGTCGCTTTTTTTTCTTTGATAAAATATATTTACCGATATTTTTGTTCACAAAAAAGTTATAATTTTACACTACGGTCCTTACCCACTGGGTAAATTACCCAGATTATCTGGGCCAGATATTATACCCAGATATTCTCAGTGTTCCTTAAATCATGACAAACGTCATCTTCTACTTATCTCATCGTAGTCACTGTTCCTAAAAAATACCGTTATTTTCGTATGTATGTAAAATACATAATATTTAATTTCACGGTACTTTTAGGGTCAGCAGTGGCGCTAGTTTTTTTTAAAGAAATGACAAATATGAACCTGAATAGTGTTACAAAAAAAAGTGTTATTTATTGTTTCCACTACGTTTGTAGTGTCCAGATATATATTTTTTATTGAATTATATTTTACAGAATTGTTGGTTGTTGGTGTTGTTAACCACTGCCTTAAAAAAAGAAAATTTGCTGTTTTTGACCTTGAAGGTCACCACTGATTCTTTGAAGGTCACACTTGGTCTTCTCACGGCATCCTCAATTATTAAAATTACTCGTTTTTACCAGATTGTGTTTATCGATCAGCTCAAGGCCAATTTACACTGTACACCCAAATCCGGACTGTTTTTTAAATCTGATTTTTTTTTTGAATGTTTTGTTTTCATAAGTTTCATAGCAACGTATACGATGGGCTGGTTATTTCCCATTTTAATCAAAGTTAAAAAAGAGTGTTAAAAAGTATTGCACATTTTTCTACAGTAAAAACTATTACAAGCCACGCGGTGAGTCATTTGCGTGGCTAAAGGACGCTAGCCAATAAGAGGCGCTTATAAAAAACCATGAGCCAATAGGCGTTGCTTGTAATTCAGCTACAGACCCTCCGCGCCTAACTGNCTCAATTATTAAAATTACTCGTTTTTACCAGATTGTGTTTATCGATCAGCTCAAGGCCAATTTACACTGTACACCCAAATCCGGACTGTTTTTTTTAAATCTGATTTTTTTTTGAATGTTTTGTTTTCATAAGTTTCATAGCAATGTATACGATGGGCTGGTTATTTCCCATTTTAATCAAAGTTAAAAAAGAGTGTTAAAAAGTATTGCACATTTTTCTACAGTAAAAACTATTACAAGCCACGCGGTGAGTCATTTGCGTGGCTAAAGGACGCTAGCCAATAAGAGGCGCTTATAAAAAACCATGAGCCAATAGGCGTTGCTTGTAATTCAGCTACAGACCCTCCGCGCCTAACTGCTTATTACAAAGCACAATCGGTGCCAAATCAGTGTTCCAGTGCGATTCAATTTGGATTTTTTTTTTGTTTAGATGTTTTTTTTTAAATTTCAAATACAGTACTATCTTAAAACTTGCAGCCCTATTTACACTGTATACCGACATTAAAAATGTATTTTTTCACGAATTTTTAACGAAACCTTAATACGGCGATGCGAAATGAAACTTTTATATCATATAAATTATATGAGTTTTTATAAAATAAATGTCTTTTATAAAAGAGAATTCAAAAAATGTCTTAATTAGGGATTCGAAAAAAATGTTTATATTGGGCCATCTTTAAAAAAGGTCTTCTACAAGGGCATCTTTTTGAAATAATATGCTTATAGAGAGGACTGATGTACTCAAAATTTTATACTTCCATGAAATGACTACTGTCTGTTCGTTATTGCCGATATTGTCCATTATTCGAATTGTGCATATTTTAGGTTTTTAGGCACATCTTATGAAGAACTAACTATCTTATTATTAATTGTTAATATCATTTTGAATTTCAATCATAAAGACAAATAACGTACCGGTTGGTTAGAGATTTTGGTAGTTATGGACCTTCACGGGTGAAAAGTATTTTGGCGACCAAAAACTTGTTTTTTGAATCCTCTCGCGAACACAATTTGGTCGCCAAGTGTTGTTCAAAACATGACTTTGCCGCCAAATGCTCCGCAAAATACCCCTACCCAATTTTGATGATGATATATATAATTATATATGGGTAGCTTCTCAATCTAGCCCCGCTAGGTGGCTATCTATCCCGTTATGTATGTTATGTCTTTATAAGCGAAATTTAACTAAAATGGTCAGGTTTATTATAGTGATAGACTGTACTCGTTATTTATTTTTGATGTTATACATTTGTTTTTTTCTGCTCTTTGTCCACCATTGGATTTTCAAAGATTATGTGCCATTATTTATTGTTTGATTCAGTGAATGTCTGAAAAAAATACAAACGAACGATTATATTTATTGTTGTTTTTTTCTATGCTGTACGCTACGGGCGGGCCTTTAATCCGACATACAGTCCTTACTCCCATTACGGGCGCTCCCATTAGGGCCGTTTATCCCATTAATTATCTCACAATTATAATTTGTATGGTCCCTATTCCCAATACGTACGATGCGCCAAATACGGTCGGTGATCACAATACGGACGCTATTTTCGAGAATCAAAAAACGTCCGTAATGGGAGTAGGGGCTGTATGTGTTTATTCGTGTCATTCTCCCACCTATTTTGTATCTTCCAGTTGTCCGTCCTCTAAATCTCCAGTTCTCCAAGTTGTCTACCATTCAAGTTGTAGTAGAAATTTAATGACTTCTAGTTTTGCAAGTCTAGTTGAACACACATTTATTTTCGGTGAATTTTCTCTAGATGGCTTTTGTTTTGATATATTGTTTTTTTTTGGTGTCATAAAAAACTAAGATGATACAAGTAATACCAGCTAAAAATATTCCAGAGATAGCCGATGTGCCCACGGAGTCTTTTAAAGACAAACATGATTCAGGGCACCGGGATTTTTCGGCTTGCGCTAAGTTTATTTTGGCCGCACCGTTTTATTCACTTTGTATGGATTTTGTCCGACTTGGTGTTATAGCTGCTGTTATGTAAGAATAGGTTCAGAGTTTGCTTAATTGGGGGAAAAAATTCAAGTTTATACCATGGTAAATTTCAAATTTATACCATGGTATGCTTTGTCGAAATACGCCTTATTATATCGCCATTAGGGCGCAATGACTGATATTTAAACAATGTCCACGAATTAAAATGATTCTACAGTCCCGACTTTCTAGTTGTGCATATTGTGATTCCGAAAACATGCACAACTTGGAAGTCGTGCACAGTAGGAAGTCAAGAATATTATTGAGCCTTAAGTAAATTTTCCTGAAAAAGTACAAAATTTTCTCAGTCGTATGCACAAGTAGAAGGTCTTGACAGTAAGATTTTTATTCATCGCCCATAAAGTCATGTCAGGTGAGAATTGAGTCAATTTCATGATATATTCCCTTTTTCCGAACCTAAAAGAACCTTGGGTTTTCTAACAGTTGAGCCAGATTGTTGTAAACATTGGAAGCAATTGGAGATTATAAGTGATTATGACTATGCTTATCAGGAGGTTAACAATTAAAAAAAAAACGAAATTATATCAACTCATACAGTCCTTACTCCTTTTTGAGACGCTCCTTTTTTGGGCGATTCTAATAGAAAAATGATCTTTTTTGTGACGATGCTCCTTTTTCGGACGCTATTTTCGAGAACCGAAAACGTCCCGAAAAGGAGTAAGGACTGTAGTATTAATGAATATACATGTTGTGCAAAACAATCATTTTATATAAATTAGGGTATCAGAGCGGCGCAATGTCAATTATATATATGGTTCAAGGTCAAATTGCCCGAGTTAGCTTTTTTTAATGAACAAAGGGATACTTGGAGACATACTTGTAGTACACGGTTATAATAATTTATGTAATTTAACTAACTCTTAGCCCGCTAATTCGAGTTTTGATATCTGAAACTCCTACAGGTGGGCTGGTTATAAGGTCAGCCATTTGTGCCGTTATAAGGTCAAGTCAGGCCAATTAGGGCTGTATATACAAAAATAACTAATAAAGCAGATTTGAAAAAAGCTATGAAGGACTTGTACTGTCCGTATGACGCTTGTTTTATGTTTGGATACGATGGTTGTTATTATCATGAATCGCAATCACCGCATAATATGACCACGGCTAGTGGTAATGCTAGTACTACAACCACTCCGTTACCATTCACAATACCGATATTTTCAACGTCGGCGCACAGCGAGTGTGATAACGGAGACTGTGAAGGCTCCTTTCATTAACTATCTTATCGGGCAATGAAATAACCGCTGCAGGGGGTTGGTTATAAGCTCAGCCATTTGGACCGTTATAAGGTCAAGTCAGTTGTTTTTGCACTATGGTCAAGTCAGATTAATTTGAGAAGCATGGTTTTTGAAAAAAATATTTAAAATCATGTCTTTTTAAGGTTTTTCCTGGATGAAGACCTCCCCCCTCCCGCTCGCAAATATTTTTTCTTTAGAAATCATGTCTTTACACTTTTTTTTTTCTTTAAAATCATGTCTTTTTGAACTTTTTTCCCAACAATAAGGGCTTATAGTGAGAAAAATATAGGCAATAAAATGATTTTGCCATTTAATACTTGCCTTATACTAGGATTTTAATTGTTCAACCGGTTGGTTTATTAAATAGGTTCAATAACCGGTTCAATCTCTTATTTACTTTATTAATTTTAATGAAAACATGAAACAGTGACTCGAAAAGGGTGGACTATGGCTGCGTATGCATTTACGATTATCCGACTGGTCATAATAGGATTAAAAATTCCCGCAATTCGCGCAATTTCAAAACTAGCAATCTGTAAATCCGATTCCCTAAAAGATATCGATTTTAAGAAGCGGGCATTAAGAGATGCAGGATATTGTCTTATAGCCGCATTTTCATTTGATATTCTCGGGTTGCCTGGAAATTTAGCGCTGCTGATTCGCGCAACTAAAGAGTAAGTGGTTATACGGTCAATAAAAAGCCCCACCATACATGTATATTTTGTTGTGACCGTTATAAGGTCAAGTCATTTGTTTTTGCTCTGAGGTCAAGTCAGTTTTTTTTTGAGAAGCATGGGAAAAAATTCTTTAAAATTATGTCTTGCAACGTTTGTTACCTTTGTTCTGTTAAATCATGTTTTTTTAGGGTGTAACAATTTTTAGTGCTTCAATTTGTTTCAGATCGTTATAAGGTCAAGTCAGTTTTTTCAAAGTGCATTAAGGTCAATATAACTTGATTTTGATTTGTTCAGTGAGAAGTCTGTGCGAGCCTTATTACTTCCCGTTTTCGTTATTATTGATTTATATGTCATGATAGGATCAGAGTTGAACTAAAAAAAGGCGCTTAAAAAATTTGAATATTTATGTGGAGTATTGGTCAGCTTTGTGAACAGGAAAATTACTTGTGTCGGGAGTGTTAATCTCAAAAGCAAAAAGTTGGTGTCCATGCTGTAATAATTGTACTTTTTGTTGTTGCGGCGATTGTGCATTTGATGACGAAACTATTATACAGTCAAACGACCCAAACTCGGAAAATGACGTTTAATTTATAAAAAAATGGCCCAACTGGGCCGGACAGCGAATATATAGATATTTTTCTCCATTATAAGTTATAATTTATAACCATCACACGTTGTCAAATTTTTACAACCAACTTGTATGAAAATAAAAAAATAAGTATTCGTATTACAGGGGGAGCGCCAAGTAAGAGAAGGTTTCGTATTTTTCGAAACCTATCCTNTTGTACTTTTTGTTGTTGCGGCGATTGTGCATTTGATGACGAAACTATTATACAGTCAAACGACCCAAACTCGGAAAATGACGTTTAATTTATAAAAAAATGGCCCAACTGGGCCGGACAGCGAATATATAGATATTTTTCTCCATTATAACCATCACACGTTGTCAAATTTTTACAACCAACTTGTATGAAAATAAAAAAAAAATAAGTATTCGTATTACACGGGGAGCGCCAAGTAAGAGAAGGTTTCGTATTTTTCGAAACCTATCCTTACTTGGCGCCCCTGCCCCTACTTGTCATTCATCACCTTACAGACGAAGCTGACATGATAATTTTATTATCCTTATTAATTATATTTTATTTGCCAAAATAATTATATACAAAACTAATTTTGATTTCGATACCGTACCATAATTTTACTTTGCGCACCTTCATTTGATGTCGATTTTTTACGAAATGAAACCTACCATGGATTATTTCTATAAGGTGCTAATGTTATCAAGCGAGAACCGTAGGTTTATCCAGCCAATCAGCGGCCAATCTTGCTTGGCGTCCACCACCTTTCCTTACTTGGCGTTTTTACCCGTACTTGGCGTTCCCCTGTATGTTTTTCTGTCGTCTTCCGTGACCATGATTGGTTACAAGACTCCATTCTTGTAGTTATAAGGTACACTATCCATCAAAATAACAAGGTAGGTATGTTATGGTTTGAATATGGGGTCATTTTGGAATTTGTCTTTCAGACAATATCTCTTTTTTGTTCGAGAAAATTCATTTCTTTTCTTCTATATTTGTAATTCTCAATTGTCTGAAAAATAGATTTGTTCAAATAGCTGATTCGGTCCAATGTTTCCATTTAATTGTAAATATTTGGATATATAAACTTGATAATCAGGATAGCGTATTTTCGGTCAAAATTCAAGAGAAGCAGTTTTTATGTTTA
>SCLG01000362.1:144558-168300 GCA_004367875.1 Oikopleura albicans
TACTTGCTGCACATTTTTGTAACACTTAAGTGTTGGGAATTTTTGAGAAAAAAGAGGGGGTATACCGTTTGAGGTTTTGTCCGTTATAAGAGCAATTATTATTTTCTTTAAGGCATACAGAGGGGGTGCTGAATCAGGGCCTGCTGAATAAGGGTCGGTTTTTTCGATAAAAAATATTATTGCTCCAAATAAGGGTCCTGGTTTTAACATTGTTTCCCGTGGGCATTTTTTACTAGCTTTTGTTCCGTTTATGGATATAATAAGTTTAAATTGTTTCAATAAAAATTTATTTTCAAAATTCATGAAAATCATAAATAAGACGCAAATAATTACAATCACGTCAGGTTACAACACTAAACTCCTCTATTGCTGGGTGTGCTTGATAAGGGCCGATTAAGTTAATAAGGGTCGTTTTTCAAAAATCGTTAATCGTCCCTTAATACGCAACCCCCTATAGTTAGTTTTTGCATTGATGTAGAGCCATTTTTACACCAACTTTTTGGAAATATGACGATTCTCATTTTTTGGATAAAACCATGAAGGACCATTTTTTGTGTGGTTATAAGGTAACCTCATTTTTAACACCTTAAAGATTTTAATAATTAATTATACACAATTTCTTTTTTGATCTATGAACAGGGACCCTTAGTTTGCAAGCCGCCCTAACAGAGTTAGGATATTCGACCCATCATATGTCAGAGGTCGGCAAATTTCAACAAGCTAAAACTTGGCAAAAAATTCACGCCGGGCAAAATATAAATGAAAATTTGACAAAAATGTTATCTGGCTATACTGCATGCGTAGATTATCCAACATGTGGTTATTTTGCCGAACTAATGAAATTAAGTCCCAATGGAAAAGTGTTACTTTCTGTTCGCGATTCACCCGAAGCATGGGTTAAATCGGCAAATTCGACTATAATGATCCGGGTGTGCATCACTTGGACAGATTTCCCACTTGGACAATAGCTGACTTGGGTGTTCGCGCATTTTCACACTTGGACAAACTTTTTCCCACTTGGACAAACGAAATTTCCCACTTGGCCAAACGTTTTCCCAATTGGGAAAAAGTTTGTCCAAGTGAGAAAAAGTTTGCGCGAACACCCGAGTCAGCTATTGTCCAAGTGGGAAATCTGTCCAAGTGATGCAACCCCTAATGATCCAGGCTTATGAAGAACCATTTAGAAAGGCACCTGGTTAAAATTTTTTTACGTATACCCGGTGCGCCGTTATGTTTCAGAAGACAACCTCAAAATGGGGAAATACAATGGCGCGAGGGGTAGAAAGGAAACATAACGGCGTAGTGCGTACCATATAAAGATGTGTCACATATCATATGTGTTACGGAAAAGTTTATGAAAAAAGTAGAACATAGCAGCACGAGCGGGAAAAGTGAAACATAATGGCGCACACGGCGTTTATAACTTCAGTATTACTGTATGTTACTGCACTCTCCTTATCACTGATAAGTTATCAGGTTGGGCAGCTGGGTCGTATAAGGTCAAGTCAGGTTTTTTTTCCAATTTATGCCCCTTTCAAGATGGAGGTCCGGTTACTGATCTGTATATTTTATAAACAAAATCAGTATTAAATATTTACGGTCGGCACATGAATCCTATTCTACTGGAAATATTTTAACTTTTAACCAACAAAGGGTATACTTTATCATGGATTAAAATGGGTTCCTCTTTTTGGTAATGTGGTTCGCTTATTTAACATGCTTGAAGACAATTTCAATAAATGTGTGGTAGGCAATGCTGTACCCAAATATCCAGAAAATAGGGTTAAATACTACGAGGATTGGGTGGCCCACGTAAAACGTACCGTACCATCCGAAAATTTATTGGTTTTCAATGTCAAACAGGGATGGGAACCGCTTTGCAAGTTTTTAAACAAACCAATTCCGAAAACATCATTTCCAAGGGTCAACAATACAGGTTAAATTATTATAAATTAATTTATAATTTGTAAAAAAACCGAACTAGATAACAACAGGGGGGTTATTAGGTCTGAGATCTTGTCCGTTATAAGGTCCTATAAGACCATAAAATCATTTGTTTGCGCAAAAGTGTTTTTACAAGACCTTATACAGTGGTGGTTGGTTATAAACGTAGACTACTGGTTGGTTATAAGCGTAGACCAAATAAAAGGGTCAGAAAAGTGGTTGGTTATAAGCGTAGACCAATCAAAATTGCCAGGGAAAATGGTTGGTTATAAGCGTAGACCACCTGATTTTTTTGGCTGTATGCGTAGACCAGCCAAAAATCTGGTCTACGTTTATAACCAACCACCACTGTAATTACATTCCGTATCCTATACCAAAGCTATGGGTGCACCTAGTTTTTTAATTAGAAGGTTCGGGCTTGAATTTGGATAGCCTTTAGTCAAAAGTTTTAAATGTCAATAAAAATGAAAAAAAATGACATAAATCCAATGCATACATGTAATTGATTATCTTAGGTGATTTCGAGCGAAGAATTCGTGTGACTCGTGTTGTGCTTCTTACCGTTTTCCTTGGGATATACGGTAGTCTCGGATATTCTCTGTATTCCGGAAAACTGATGAATCTTATGGTGTCTATTTCTCAACAACTTCAGAAAATTCCATTCTTGAAACCTATCCTCAATCTCTTCTAGAATGTACTTTTTTCTTCTATATTTCACGAATTTAGGTGGTTTCGTTAATTAACGTTATATTAACTTCTACGAAAATTAATTATTGTGTAATTCTCATCTCAAGGTTATTTATACTTGTAAAAATTATTGTTTTAATCTAGAATGAGTGACGTGGAGGTTATTGGAGCTTGTTTGGGTCGGACTGGAACCTTCAGTTTGTATTTGGCTCTTAATGAACTTGGCTATAATACTCACCATATGGCCGAAGTTGCCAAAATGGGCCAATCCAAAACTTGGCAACAAATTAATGCAGGAAAAGACGTCGACGTGAGTTAATTTTCTGACATGGGTCTTATGGTTTTTTTTTAAGCTGAGGTTTAAAAGTATTTTGAAAATCATGTCTTTTTCGCAAAACAAATCCTAGAGTCTTATGATATTTTTCCTTCAGACCTTATAACCCTCTCTAAGGTTTTGGTGCTTGTGCTCGATTTTTTTTCAGTTTTACAACATAATTTTAGGAAAATCTTAAAAAGGTTTTATCGGGCTTTACTGCATGCGTAGATTATCCGACTTGTGGTTTCTTCGAAGAAATAATGAAATTAAGTCCAAATGGGAAAGTTTTACTTTCAGTTCGAGATACGCCCGAAGCCTGGGTTAAATCTGTCAATGATACTATAATGGTTGAAGCATACGAAAATCCATTTAGAAAGGAAAAAAGCATTCATATACCATTTTAATTATTACCACTTTTGTTATGTGTATCTGATTCAGTCAGTTTGATTATTGATTGAATTAACTACAACAGATTAAAACAGATATTCTATAAATCTTCGAAAGGCACTGTCTTAATCCGGAAATGGTTTTATGAACAATGGGTAATCTATCGAAAGTTTATATATATTATATATACTGTGCTGTATGGAGAAAGGGTAATCTGCCGACATGATATAAATTATAATATTTATTATACGTATATATAACCTGTCGGCAGATTACCCTTTCTCCATACAGCATAGTATCCGGATTAAGGCGGTGCCATTCGAAAGTACATATCATGTGTAGTATAGTAACAATGAAGTAGTGCACTAAAATCTTTGTATACGACTCCTTAGGATTGTGAATGTTTGTTTAATCTTTAAAAATTATTGAAGTTCTGGAGAATAGGTCGTAGGCCAAGCTGCAGTTTTGAATGCATTTTAAGGGTATTTTATACCATGGACTAAAATGGGTACCGTTTTTTGGTAATCTTGTGCGACTTTTTAATATGCTCGAGGACAATTTTAACAAGTGTGCCGTTGGTAATTTTGTGCCAAAATATCCGGAAAATCGGGTACAGTACTATGAGGATTGGGTGGCTCATGTCAAACGGAGAGTTCCGGCCGATAAACTTCTCGTTTTTAATGTCAAACAAGGATGGGAACCTCTTTGTAAATTTCTTAACAAACCAGTTCCCGATCACCCCTTTCCTAGGGTGAACAGTGCCGGTGAGTTAATAATTTCAGCCCCTTATTTCTTCGATCACTTATTGAACTCAAGGTATAAGGTCAGCCATTTGTGTCGCTATAAGGTCACGTCAGTTTTTTCCACTAAGGTCAAGTCAGTTTTTTTTCTATGGAAATCATGTCTTATAACTTTTTTTTTCGAAGACTTTTGTTTATACATAGGGGTTGGTTATAAGGTCAAGTCAGATTTTTAAAATGCATTTAAGGTCAAGTCAGTTTTTTAGACCTTGACCTTATAACCAACCCCCTGGACAACTTTATCATTTTGCGAAAAGCTTGGGGTTTTTAGGTCTTGTATATGCATTTAAAGGTCTTTCTACAGTTGACCCTTGATAATCCCCTGTAATTTCAATAAATTGAGGTCATTATCGCTAATTGATCGATGTAAATATAAGAATATATTTAGCTGTTTTTAAATCACGGCGAACGATGAACCAAGCGTTGTTATTTGGTGTTTTTATCGGAATTTACGGCGGACTTGGTTATGGATGTTACAGCGGCAAAGTTCAAAATCTTCTTTCTACCTTATTTCAAATTGTTCAAGAAAAATGTAAACTGTTTTTCTT
The DNA here is from genome assembly GCA_004367875.1 of Oikopleura albicans. Classification (NCBI taxonomy): domain Eukaryota; kingdom Metazoa; phylum Chordata; class Appendicularia; order Copelata; family Oikopleuridae; genus Oikopleura; species Oikopleura albicans. The sequence continues at coordinate 149,241 of SCLG01000362.1, forward strand.
ATAATTCAAATTTCAACTATTTATCATCTACGTATGCGGTTCGAAATTCGAACTTCGAATAACAATTGAGCTTTCAACATATTTTACCGTCGAGTATAACAAAAAAATCATTTACAGGGGGGCCCCAAAGTAAGGGCCACCTTTGTCGATTTTAAAAAGTGCCAAAAGATGGCCCTTACTTCGGGGTGGCCCTTACTTTGAGAAAGCGGATTNTGTTATGTGTATGTGATTCAGTCAGTTTGATTATTGATTGAATTAACTCAGATATACAGTCCTTAACCATTTATCGGACGTTTTCGGTTCTCGAAAATAGCGTCCGATAAATGAGCATCGTCACAAAAGAGGCCATTTTTTTATTAGAAGGACCCCATTTTGGCCAAAAAAGCGTCCGATAAATGAGTAAGCGTCCGATGAATGAGCGTCCGATAAATGGTTAAGGACTGTAACAGATTAAAACAGATATTCTATAAATCTTCGAAAGGCACTGTCTTAATCCGGATATGGTTTTATGAACAAAGGGTAATCTGTCGAAATTTTATATATATTATATAATAAATTATACGTTTATATAACCTGTCGGCAGATTACCCTTTCTCCATACAACACAGTATCCGGATTAAAGCGGTGCCATTCGAAAGAACATATCATGTGTAGTATAGTACCACTGAAGTAGTGCACTAAAATTTTTGTATACGACTCCTTAGGATTGTGATTGTTTGTTTAACCTTTCAAAATTATTGAAATTTTGGAGAATAGGTCATAGCCTATGACTCATAGGCCAAGCTGCAGTTTTGAATGCATTCTAAGGGTATTTTATACCATGGACTAAAATGGGTACCGTTTTTTGGTAATCTTGTGCGACTTTTTAATATGCTCGAGGACAATTTTAACAAGTGTGCGGTTGGTAATTTTGTACCAAAATATCCGGAAAATCGGGTACAGTACTATGAGGATTGGGTGGCTCATGTCAAACGGAGAGTTCCGGCCGATAAACTTCTCGTTTTCAATGTCAAACAAGGATGGGAACCTCTTTGTAAATTTCTTAACAAACCAGTTCCCGACCACCCCTTTCCTAGGGTGAACAGTGCAGGTGAGTTAATAATTTCAGCCCCTTATTTCTACGATCACTTATTAAACTCAAGGTATAAGGTCAGCCATTTGTGTCGTTATAAGGTCAAGTCAGTTTTTTTTTCTATGGAAATCATGTCTTTTAACTTCTTTTAAGACCTCCCACCCCCATCTCACCACTTTTTTTTTTAACAAATATGTCTTTTTGAACTTTTTTTTCGAAGATTTTTTTAGGGATTGGTTATAAGGTCAAGTCAGATTTTTTAAATGCATTTAAGGTCAAGTCAGTTTTTTAGACCTTGACTTTATAGCCAACCCCCTTGGACAACTTTATCATTTTGCGAAAAGGGTTTTTAGGTCTTGTATATGAATTTAAATGTCTTTCTACAGTTGACCCTTGAGAATCCCCTGTAATTTCAATTGGTCATTTTCACTAATGGATCGATGTAAAAATAAGAATATATTCAGCTGTTTTTAAATCACGGCGAACGATGAACCAAGCGTTGTTATTTGGTGTTTTTATCGGCATTTACGGCGGACTTGGTTATGGATGTTACAGCGGCAAAGTTCAAAATCTTATTTCTACATTATTTCAAATTGTTCAAGAAAAATGTAAATTGTTTTTCTTATAATTCAATTTTCAACTATTTATCATCTACGTATGCGGTTCGAATAACAATTGAGCTTTCAACATATTATACCGTCAAACTTAACAAAAAATATTTATATATTTTCACTGTATATTTTTTAAGCACAGTCCAAATTTTAAATTGAAAGAAATAAATTCAGTTAGAAGACAACGAATTTTTTCCAATATTAGTTATCAAAATTTTGGCTCACTTCCTTCAATAATAAATACAGGCGGGGTTGGTTATAAGGTCAGCCATTTGTGCCGTTATAAGGTCAAGTCAGTTTTCTTGCACTAAGGTCAAGTCAGTTTTCAAAAATGCATTTAAGGTCAAGTCATTTTTTTGACCTGGACCTTATAACCAACCCCGCCTGTATAAATTATTTAATTATGAATTAAAGTACATTTCATGTCACGTCAATTTTTTCGACCCTGACCTTATACCCATGTGACTGTATTTATATCATCTTTATGATTTTGTTCGTTCCATTTCTGTCATTAAAATTGTGGAGCTAATGATTGAGTCTAAACTCAAATGAGAATTCTGAATTAGTCTAAAATTCTTGCAATTTCTTGGAAATATTAAAAATAGAACTCTAATATCTGACTTCAGAAAAGTTCATTAATGTTCCATGTTCTCAATAATATTACATGTATATAAATTTACTGTTTAACTGACCCTGGAAATATACATTATTTTAATAAAATGTTTCATTACGCTTCCCTTTGCCGAAATGTATTGATTTTCTTTTCAACTTTTTTTTTTTGATAAAAACTTCCGTCTATAAAAAAACATGTTTTCTGACCTTTTTCGGTGCATTTCTCTAAAACCATACACGACTTGTAATTGTTCCTAATATAGAGTTAATTATTATTCTCTAAAAGATTTGAGTTAACTACCGTTTCTGATAATAAAATCCTAGCTGCGGTTGAACAATTAACATGACTTTTATGATATTTGACGTTTCTTCAACATAAATGAAATTACGACAAAACGGTATCTAGCGAGAGAGATTGGAATAATATCACGATACAAATTTTTTTCCAGAAAAAAATATTCAAAAAATTAGAAAGTCCGAGGGTCAAGTTGATTTTTGAAATTTATTCCGGGGATAGAGATATATTTATAATACTGATTAACTGACGAGATTGAAACCAGATAAGAAAATATCTAATAAAGCGAAAAAAATATTTTTCGAAAGTCGTCCGTGACCTTGAACGCCTACGCTTACGTAGCGTTTTCCACTTTTGCGCCGAAAGTAATAACTATTGCAGCGGTCATCCGGTATACTTATTAAAACTCGGATCTTGTACAGGGGTCTGGTTATAACTTATAAGGTCTGAAGTTGTGACCCTATAAATTATAAGGTCAAGTCATTTTTTGTGCTTGTAAAGTAAATTTCAAAATAAATCTGCCTCTCGGACACCCTTAATTGTAAAAAAAAATGTTTCCACAATTGCGATATAAATGTGTTTCTGACTTTTTTATGTAAGAACAGGCACCCGTATATGACTATAGAATATAGTCTACAGGGGGTTGTAGTGTTCCTTGTTTCCTGATAAAATTTTGTTTTTCAAGTTAACCCGTCCCCGTCGCTGTACAGCGAAAAGACTTTGAGCGCGATAATTATTAAGTTCCTGAAAATTAAATTGTCTGAAATAAAATAATCCCAGGATGAATTTTAATTTTCTGTTGATAAAGACTACTCACAAATCGAGGATATTTTTATTTTTGGATTGAGGCGCTNATGTTAGATACGCCAAGATATGTTTGTTAGTGTTTAGTTAAAAAGAAGAGATTTCAAACTTTTCATTACAAAAAAAATCAATCCAAATAATTGTGCCAGTCGCTCACAATTAGCGTTTGAAAACGTACAACGTTTCGTTGTACACCGACGGGGACGGGTTAAGTTCATAGCCTAGTAACTACCCCTGCAGGGCTCTGTATGCCGTACTTACCTTTAGGTTGATTAAAGAAAGTGTTGCGAATGGTGGGTAGTTGAACTGTATAAGAATTCTGGTTATGCAAGGTCATTTTTTTGTGCTGAAAGATGCTAATTATTTGAATGAGTCGCTTCATGACAAAACAAGACATCATTCATGGAATAATCCGTAATATTTAATATTACAATGATAATATTAAATCTCCGAAAAATGAGTTTGAATTTACCTACTGATCTATTTATTCATCATCTTCGGAATTTGGGTCATTGTCCTTTTAGCAAAAAAAAAAAAATCGATTAAGAGCCAGAGTAGTATATGTTGGTTTACGAACCTCAACGAAGTTCTATAGTCTATAGCCTATAGGCGTTCTTGGCTATAAGGTCAACTCAGTTTTTTCATAAATCATCTATTTTGATTTAATTGTGTCACACCGTTGCAAAAGTCACATTTTTTCCCAATGGTTATAAAGCTAGTTTTAAAAAGTGCAGTAGGGGCCAAGTCAGTTTTTCAGACCTTGAACCTTATAACTAGGGTGCCCGCAACTTTTCTTTCCGTTTTCAAAAACTTGCCAAGTCAAATTAATGGACATACTAGGGTATAGAGCACGATCCACTGATGAAAAAACTTCTTATAGAGGACCTGCGAATTTTAACTCCTACGCGGCCAAAAAGTGCTTTCCAAAATTAGGGCGAAATGCATTTTTAAATAAAAATTAAGGCCCGTATGACTGGTGTTTCAAACCGATAATAGTCGTGAGTATATCTGGTTTCAGTCAATTTGTAGATATTTTTGCCCGTAATCCCCATTACCTATATCAATAGTCTGCGGGAGTTAAATTGTTTAATTATCGTGAATTTAACTGTCGGTCGGGGAAATGATGTCGACCCACTAAGTATTTGAGATTTAACCAATTCTGTACCTGTTACAATGTATAGGTGGTTTGTTGTACCATTGTAATTTGAAAATATTGCGGTTTTTATTTAGTTTGATTCGGTGTATTGTTTTGTGACTTATCGAATTTGCGAAACAATGAAAAGATTCGTTTATTAAGTCAAAATCTGTTCACTAAGTCCCTCATTCGACCATTTCCACTCGAATAGTTAAACAAACTTATATATATATATTTTTTTTTTTCAAGAGACATTCGAAAAAGAGCTTAATTTCGGGTTCGATCGAGTCATGGAACGATCATTTTCGCAATTTGGCCAAAAACGACAGTTTCGCATCGATTCGGCGCTTGGATTGGACGATCAGCAAATTCAAATTGATGAACTTGAAGATATTGAATCTNGTTTTTTCCAAAAAAATCGAGTCATTTGGCCCTTACTTTGAGAGAAAAATATTTTTTGAAAAAAAAAGTGCCAAAAGATGGCCCTTACTTTGGGTAGTGGCCCTTACTTTGGGTGAGCGGCCCTTACTTTGGGGGCCCTTACTTTGGGGCCCCCCTGTATACATTTTCACTGTATATTTTTAAAGCACAGTTAAAGCGCAGAATTCTAATTTGAAAGACATAAATTAAGTTAGAAGACAACGAAATTTATAAATTATTTATCAAAATTTTGGCTCAATTCTTTCAATTTTTTAGACCTTGACCTTATACGGTATAACTTATACCCCTGTGACTGTATTCATATTTTGTTCGTTCCATTTCTGTCATTGAAATTGTAGAGCTCTGACTTCAGAAAGTTCGTTAATTTTTATTGTTCTAAATAATATTACATAGTATAAATTTACTGTTTAACTGACCCTGGCAATATGCATTATTTTAATAAAATGTTTCATTACGCTTCCTTTTGGCTTAATTTTAGAAGTAGATTACTATTATTTACACCTGTATATTTTGTATTTTTTGTTATTGTACAGCTCAAAACTGGGCCTTGGCTTTTCTGTAAAAGTCCAAGGTCAAATGGTGCATCGGTGCCGAATAAATGAAAGAATAGAATAGAATAGTACAATTATACAGTCATTGAATGAGAGTTAATTACTATTCTCAAAAAGATTTGAGTTAACTACCGTTTCTGATAATAAAATCCTAGCTGCGGTTGAACAATTAACATGACTTTTATGATATTTGACGTTTCTTCAACATAAATGAAATTACGACAAAACGGTATGTAGCCAGAGATATTGGAATAATATCACAATACAAAATTCCCAGAAAAGATTATTCATCTCAAAAAGTTATAAAGTCCGAGATGCAAGTTGATTTTTGAAATTTACTTTGGGGATAGTCTATTCCGGATAGAGATACTGTGCGGTGAAAGGTTTATTGAAAATGTGTGTTTTTTTCTTAGATGACATCGTCGTGTCGCACTAGAATCTAAGAAAAAAAACACATTTTTAATAAACCTTTCACCGCACAGTATATTTTAAATATAAATATAATATTTATAATACTGTATGTTTATAATACTTATAATACTGTTAACTGACGAAATTGAAACCAGATATCCTATAGGAGAATATCCAATAAAGCGAAACAAATATTCTTTGAAAGTCGTCCGTGACCTTGAACGCCTACGCTTCTGTAGCGTTTTCCACTTTTGCGCCGGAAAGAATAACTATTGCAGCGGTCATTCGGTATTACTTTTTAAAACTCGGATCTTGTACAAGGGATCTGGTTATAAGGTCTGAAGTTTTGACCGTTATAATTTATAAAGTCAAGTCATTTTTTGTGCCTCTAAAGTAAATTTCAAATATAAATTTGCCTCTCGGACACTCTTTAATGAAGAGTCGTAATAGTTAAAAAATGTTTCCAGAATTGCAATATAAATGTGTTTCTGACTTTTTTTTATGTAAGAACAGGCTTGCGTATAATTATATATATGACTATAATCTCTAGTGAGTACAGGGGGGTGGTAGTGCTCGTTGTTTCCTGATACATTTTTGTTGTGAATGCTGGGTATTTGGAGTGTACAATAATTCTGGCTATGTAAGGTCATTTTTTTTTTGCTGAAAGATGCTAATTATTCGAACAAGTCGCTTAATGACAAAACAAGATATCATTCATGAAATAATCCGGAATATTTAATATTACAATGATATTATTAAATCTCCGAAAAATGAGTTTGAATTAACCTACTGATCTATTTATTCATCATCTTCGGAATTTGGGTTATTGTCCTTTTAGCAAAAAAAAAAGGGTCCAGGTATTTTTCGAAAAAAAAAATCGTTTAAGAGCCAGGTTTACGAATCTCAACGAAGTACCTTGGTCGCTTTTTTTAGCCTACTCCAAACTTGCAAGCGATTTTAGAAAAAAATTAAAAATGTTCTATGTTTAAAGCACAGCCAAGGCCTCAGTCTATAAAATGAATTTTTGACGAAAGCCCCAGATGTCCGATAGCCGCTCTAGAAATCGCTTGCAAGTTTGGAGTAGGCTAAAAAACGACCTTTAGGATAGTTAAATTGTTTAATTATTGTGAATTTAACTATCGGTTGGAGAAATGATGTCGACCCACTAAGTATTTGAGATTTAACCAATTCTACCTGTTACAATGTATAGGTGGTTTGTTGTACCATTGTAATTTGAAAAATATTGCGGTTTTTATTTTGTTTGATTCGGTGTATTATTTTGTTTGATTCGATGTATTGTTTTGTGACTTATCGAATTTGTGAAACAATGAAAAGATTCGTTTATTAAGTCAAAATCTGTTCACTAAGTCCCTCATTCGACCATTTCCACTCGAAAAGTTAAACAAACTAATATATATATATTTTTTTCAAGAGACATTCGAAAAAGAGCTTAATTTCGGGTTCGATCGAGTCATGGAACGATCATTTTCGCAATTTGGCCAAAAACGACAGTTTCGCATCGATTCGGCGCTTGGATTGGACGATCAGCAAATTCAAATTGATGAACTTGAAGATATTGAATCTTTCATGCCCGATATAAAAATGGAAATGATCGAACCACAGCCAAATGGTAACGAAATTTTAAATTCAAATTTTTGATAATGTACCGTGTGTCCTTGGGTTAAGTGTCATGATTAACGACGTTAAGGCCCTAAAATTACAATTATTTTATTCGTTATTAAGTCAGAATTGTTGGCCTGTAATTATCCCCCATTTTCTGGGTGGTAGAAAGGTTTCATCGAATATAAGTCCATACTCGAATACCGTGTTTATTTGATTAATTATGGTTTGTATTTAGATGTGGAAGCACTCCGTACTTCATTGAATGGAAATACTCGCGATTGGCCTCTTGGTTTTTACTTGTACTCGAAAAGTAAGTATAAATCTTCAGGGAATGTACGGGGCTTATTCTAAAGTTATATACACCGGGAAGAAATAAGGGCATGTTTGATTTCAAAAACAAATTTGGCGTATTTTCCCCTTTTTTGGAAATGTACCGTATGGGGACTCTCACGGGCTGCGAGGCTTTGAGAAATTTTCCGATGATTTGTAACGCTATTCTGACGTCACCCTCACAATCTGAGCGTCCCCATACGGTATATTTGTTGTTCATACTTTTATATGAGAGTATAATAACTTTTTAACAAAAAAAAAAATGCGTAAAAACTTTTCAGTTGCAATGGGCGATGAATTACATGATCTAAAGTACGAAGTCTACCTACCCGAGAATTACCCATCATTAGACGAGCCAATCATTAACTTCAGCTGCCCCTCCCTGTCCCCAAATGTGCTGCGGGAGTTAAGTATCCGCCTCGACAAACACATTCATCAAAATGCGGCGGCCAATGGGTTGCTCCTGGACTGTATCGGATGGGTTCAGCATCAAGTCACTTACGCAATTCAAAATCGAAATAAACCTTTTTCCGAAATTGAATTTGTACCTATGCTCAGATAGTACACAACTTTTACGCATTTTATTTATTTAAAGATTAATTGGCCCAAAAGTGACCTAATTCCATTTTGAAATCCGTTAGGTCCCCGGTATAATTTATGGGTACATTTTTATTAAAGGACAACAAAAAATAATATGGACCCCTTTATTTAAAAAAAACTTTTTTGGCCAATTGTAGAGCTCGAAAAGTTAATACAGGGTGAGGTAATATAGATGCTAAGCCGTTTTTTGGTGACTTATATTCGCTCAGCGCACTCGCGAACCAAAAACGGCTTAGCATCTATATTACCTCACCCTGTAAGAAAATGTGGAAAAAGTCCCGGAAATATCTGTAGCGAGTTGTAGTTTCTCAATCCCTGCGCAGTTATCTAGACGGGATTCCCACTCATTCCTTTATCTGACCAGAATTTTTTGTACAATAATTTCCAGGAACCCCTATCTTTATATGTTAAGCACTGCGCAATTATCTGGCCAATATTACGTAACAAAATATTTTTTGCTAAAAAATGTCTGTCAGAACTGAAAGTTTGGGTTTGAAAATTTTGTTCGAAATCGGTTTTTTGGGAAAACTTTCTTTAATTTGGGCGGCGCCATCCAGCGGAAATCAAATTGAAATTAGCGTTTGGTCCATTGTAGTTCTTTAGTTTTACAGCCATTGGTCTCTAAAAAGGCACTTTTGTCCGTTTATAAGAATGTCATTATAGGCAATAATAAAGGAATATGCCATTGAGATCTTTAGCTGTTATCATTCCGAAAAGTTCTTGAATGGTTAACAGAATAGTTCGCGACTTCTCACAAAAATATTTTCAATCACCGAAAGAGATTATAAATCAGCTGTGCCTTCTTCATCTACATTAGTGAAGCTCCTTTTCGAGATTTTTTTTTCAACACAGGGTGCGCCGTTAACCGGCCAATTTCGGGCCAAAAGTTTTTCAACGATAACATTGAACCGTTAACTGGTCAATTTGCTGTAAACCGGTTACTTTTTTGTGGCCGGTTAACACCGCACCTTGTGTATTCTCCCCGAAAGGAGCACTTTCTATAGTTCATTGTGCGAAATAAAATGATTTCTACCAAGCATCGTACTTCCATTCCTTTATGAAACCTGTTTATTGTCACTGTAGAGTTTTAAGACGGAAATTGTTGGCTATAAGGCCCTCAAAATGGCGTCATTTTTTTAGCAATTAAGTCAAGTTTACCGGGAAAAACCACACGTCTACTGTTTACGAATAAAAAGTTAGACGACGGTGTACAAAATACACCACAAAACCCGTTATGTTAATACCATCAAACGTCGAAAACTGTTAACATAATTGAATTTTTTAAACATAATTGGGTAGGGCGTTTGGTTAAACAATTGATAATCGAAGTTTATCAAATCCCAAAAAGTGTTAACATAACGGGTTATTTAGTGTAATTATTTCGTGAATTTTTGTTTTGCTAGGTGCAAATAAAAACACGTTTTTCCAGGGAGGGTTAAGAACAGAATAAAAAAATACGTTTTCGATTTTTTTTTAATTCCCAGCTTTATGTATGTGCAAGTTGTCTTGAGTGATTCTAACTTAGAATTTCTAAGTATGTAAATTATGGGTATATATGGCATACATTGTTACATGCCCCTTTGCTCTGTTCATGTGTCTTCCTAGGAGTTAATTATTTCAAAAAAAAAGATCGACCTTAAATTATACAGGCTGACAATTTCCATCACTGTAAAAAACACTGAATCTCATTTATACATTTTATTTATCTCCATTATTTATTTGCCTAAAAAGTACACGTGTTAACTCAACTGATTCGATTAGTTTTATTATCTTTTTTTTTTAATCAGAAAAAAATAAAAATTAATTTGGTGATTTTTATTCTTCTAATCCTGGGTGAAAGTAGCGCCACGCAAAGTTGTGGTATTTCGGCCTTAGGCGCGACTTTGCGAATTGCGGCCTCCCATTGGCTGAGGCAATGTTTTGGTGTCCAACCCAAATCACTTTTGTATTACAAAGAGAAAAAAATATTTTGAAATGATCAAAAACTTTTTTTTGTAAAAAATAATAATAAAGCACGATTTATTGTTCATTTGATTGGTCAGGTTAGTTTTTTTTTTAACGCGGCTAAATTACGTGGGCATGTTCATTAATTTCCGAACACTTACTGGAAATCTTGTTTTGAGTTAAAACTTTTAACTGCCCTTAGCCGATAATAATTACTTATATATAGAACCATTACAGGGGGTCTGGTTATAACTAATAACTTATAAGGTCTCAAGTTGTGATCGTTATAAGGTCAAGTCATTTTTTGTTGCACTAAGGTCAGTTTTTTAGGAGACTAAGGTCAAATCCGAAGCATTTTTTTTGGCAAAAAAAAAACTTAAATCATCATCTTTTTACCCTTTTTCTGGATTGGTCGTGGTTATAACTCATAAAATCTGACATTAGGGCCGCTATAAGGTCAAGTCAGTTTTATTGTACTAAGGTACCCCTAAAAAAATTCCTATGGTTCATGTATCAACACTGTAAGTTAACAAACGCAAAAATATATAAATATTCAATTTTACGTACGAAGGAATTAAAATATAGGAAATGTTCCTCAATTTTTCAATCACAAATGTTGGTTATGCCATCTTTTGAATTAAATTTACTATAGTTTATGCGCCCTTTTTGAACGTTATTGCGTTTCTTTGGTATTTTATCCCAATATTTTATCCCAATATTAGCACCGTGGTTTTTGAGGATTTTTTTTTTCGGACAAAAAATGTACGGGTAAAACGCAAATTACGGGGAAAACGCAGGTAAAAAAGTACGATACGTTTTTCCGAAAATACAAGAAAAAATTTCAGATATCTGAAATATTTAATATAAAGAGAAAATATTTAAAAAAATTCCTACCAAGCTGGGTCTGGCTGTCTACTATAGTATTTTTTTTTTCGAGAAAACCATTTCTTGGAAAAACTTTTCCTCCGAAAAACGTTTTCTCCGAAAGACCGCGGTGCCCCAATATTATTGAGCGCAGGAACTGTGTTCAAATTTCCTTTTCGTTCAATGTATCATATGATTAATCTTGTTCAATCTATTTGATTTCACTGCATAAATTGCACACAAACGACGAATTTTTAAAACACAATAAACATAAATTATCTTGTAAACCTCTAGGTCAATTTTTTTTTAGAATGTTTGAGCTGACCGACCTTCAAAAGATTGGCCTTGGACTTGTTGGATTTGGGTCATGTTTTTTGGTTTTAGGAATGTTCCTATTTCTTGACCGAGTCCTTCTGGGCCTTGGAAATATTCTTTTTTTGGCGGGACTTTGCTTACTTATCGGCATGGGACGCACGCTTGCCTTTTTCTGGCAACCGGGAAATCCGGTTAAAATGAAGGGAACAGCAGCGTTTTTTGGCGGCATCTTCATTGTGCTTTTTGGCTGGCCTATGATTGGCATGCTCGTCGAATTTTACGGGTTTTTCGTACTCTTTTCCGGTTTCCTCCCGGTCGTCATTTCGTTCATTCGACGTATACCGGTGCTCGGCAATTTGCTCAATCTGCCGTTCATTAGGTACTTCTCACAAAAATATGAGGCGCAAATTTAACCGCAAGTATTAAGCACGTTATTTTTGGCGGTGAGACGAGTAAAATAAGAAAATAATTACAGTCCTTAACAAAAAAGCGTCCGATAAAGAGTAAGCGTCCGATAAATGGTTAAGGACGGTACTTTTTACGTTTTTTTGCACTTCCATCGTCTATGTGGTGAATTTCATGAATATACTGTATGGGGACGCTCAGACTGCAAGGCTTTGAGCAATTTTCTTATGATTTGTAACGCTATTCTGGTGTCATCTTTGCAGTCTGAGCATCCCCATACCGATTAAGATACAGTCATCGTTCCCTTAAGGCCCGCATAATTCGGTGAATTACCCTTTCTCCATAAAACACAGTATCCGTATTTAGACGGTGCTGCGAAATTATATAATTTTATCGATTTTAATTTAGTTCGATTGCAAGGAAGTACGAAGGTCATCCAATGGTGTGAAATTGTGAAACCTTCGGGCATTGCTCAACAGAACATCAACAACTAAAAAAAAATCTACAGTATGGGTCGCTTTTGCTGTCTTACGTTATCTCCTTCTTTGTCTTTTGTTATTGCGCGTGGAATGTTTTAGAGCCATTTGACAGAATTATGAAACGCTTTAGCATTAATTGTTTTTATATTGCCATTTATCATTCGTTTACGTTCAAAATTACATATGTAATTACATTGTTATAACAATACTTTGTTTTGAATTATAGCTTTGGTCGTTTTTCAGCCTTAACCAATAATAGCTTTTTATGAAACGACCATTGCGGGAAAACCAAGGAAGGTATTGGCAAACCGTTTTTGGATATGATTAGAAATATTTGGGCTAATTTTTTTGTAAAATTTTCGGACCGGAACCAAAACCGGAAGTACTGGTAATTACCAGTTAAAATACAAAAATAGTCATATTTATAAAAAATATATTTTTTCAGAAGGTCCTTTTCAAACGAAATAGTATGAAACATATCTTTTCGATTTTTGAAAGTGAAGTCCCAAAAAAGACATTAGAACCACCCCGGTAGCTATTATTCAAAATAAAATGTTGTTTTATTCCGGTTTATACCTTTTAAGTGATGTGTACCTTTAGGACAAAGCCCATGCCGCATATGGGTTATTTCAATGATGTTTAAATGACGTTTAAAATGTATCACGTTCAACATTTTTTAATTCGTATTTAGAATTTTTAAGGCATTTCTAAGGGACTCCACGTGTTTTTAAATGTGCATTCTGTTCACCAAAAAAAAATACTAATTAGTGACAGTGAAAAAAATACAGATACCCTGTTCATATCAAGGTTACCGCATTATATTTGCGTAGAATCATCTGGTAACTTTTTGAATTTTTATCAATTATTTTATATTATTGGATAGGTCGCTTTTTTTAACGGATACAAAATTCATATTATCGTATGACCATACATGACACTACCATGGCCTTATCTGCTCTTAATGGTATGTGTAATGGTACAGTCCTTACTCATTTATATGACGCTCATTGATCGGAAGATTGCTCCTTTTTTCGGCCAAAATGGGGCTATTCTAATAGAAAAATGATCCTTTTTGCGACGATGCTCCTTTTTTGGACGCTATTTTCGAGAACCGAAAACGTCCGATAAATGAGTAAGGACTGTATTTCATAAGGTTCTTTCATTTTTGTTCGATGAAATCATGTCTTTTTCCGGTGAAGTCCAAAAAAGGTCTTCGATTTTTTGAGATGATTATACCGTATAATTTATACCTAAGATCCCGGTCATTAAAATGCATTTAAGGTCTTATGATCTTTTTACACATTATCTTATAACCACCCCCTTTAGAATTTTCTACAATTAATTCACGGAAGCCATTCTATTTAACCAAATTTTGATACGTAAGGTGTGCAGTTATCCGTCTCATTTTTGCGGTTTTTCAAATAGCTGTAACTGCTTAGTGCGTAGGCGTGATTAGTAGGTAATAATGACATTTCAAATTCTATCCGGTATCCTTTGAAAAAGCGGTTAAATTTCTCACGCCCAATTTCGTCAAATACAAATGCTAGAAAGTGGTCTGGTAAGAATTTCTACTTGATCTTCTCTGGCTATTTGACGAAACGGGGCGTCGTTCTCGTTGTGTGTTAAAAAGTTTTTACTAGACATTTTTTTTCATTTTCTGTACCTCCGTAGTTAACTCCTCGGGATATAAGCAATTGAACCCCAAAACGTTCAGAAAAAACGTTGCTAGGCCAAAAATTCAATTCATTGAAAAGCGCGAAAAAAAAATATTGAAAATGGCAAATTGTGGTGTAACGCCTCACCGAAAGGCCTCAATATAGTCATTTATGGATTTATCGGTGGATTAACTCTTACGCGGATGTGTGTGTTTTATGGCGTAAAATCAATGGTAAAATCACATGTGATTCTCATGTGAAAATTACAAAGGATCAGAATTCAAACCTGTTTGTAAACTATGGTTAACTAAAATTTAGTTAAATGTTTATAAAATATCATGTGACCATACTGGTCCGGTGAAGGGTAGTTTCGCGATCATTTATGGTCGCGAAAAAACCCGTTTATGAGTAGTTTCGCGACCACACCATTTGGTCGCGAAACCATACTTTGAACAACGATTCGCGACAATGTGGTCGCGAAACCATCTTTTGAACAACGATTCGCGACCAAATGGTGTTGTCGCGAACGTACTCATAAACGGGGTTTTTTCGGGACCACAAATGGTCGCGAAAGTACCCCACTCCACTGGTCCTCGTGTATGCTGAATGGGCACGCCCGACCACTGAGAGTTAACTGCTGATGGTTTTATATCTTAAAAAAACGTTTCTTTCAAGTGCTATTGAACTGCACTTATTAACCCTTATTTAGCTTCAATTTTTCAACTACACTTTAGAACAATTGGGCCATTCTGTTTATGATATATATTAAAAATAATATATAGTTTTTAGCAATTTTTTTAAAATTATTTTAAAAGACAACAGGTGAGCCTCTTCAATTTTTGAGCCGATCTTATCGATTGGCTTTCTCAGTTTGTGGTTTAATTCTTTATAATAAACGAATAAATTATTTTATCAAGTCAGTTTTCTATAAGTGAGTTTAGGNTAGAAAGAAGTCATCCAATAAGAAAGACGCAATCCCTTCGTTCTTGCAATCGCCCGCCAGTTAGGCTATTCAAATTTATACTAACATTTTAGTTAGACTTTATCAAAAGCATTTTTTTATTGCATAAAAAACGTCTGTTATTAAGCACAATATCGTTATATTATTATAAAGTGTTTTAAATTTTTACAAGTGAACCGTGAATTTTGAGCAAGTATTTGACAGCCTGGTTCTAGTTAGACAATATCATGGTGGCCCGCTGGATGATATACAAGAAGCTACGAATAACCGGTAAAGGACAGACTTAAACTTGTGATTCTAACAAAATATTTAATATTTTTATTTACAACACATTTGGTCAAAAATGATATCTTCATACAATTTTTACTACACAGGGTGCGCAGTTATCTTGCGAACTTTGTCCTCGCAAAGTCGCAAGATAAGCGTTTTTTCGCAAGATAACTGCTCAATGCGTAGGCGGAAACGCTGAAAAACCCCNCCCCAACAAATGCATGATTTCGCAAGATAACAGCACGGTCGTATTTTTCCAGAACTTTTCACGAGATAAGAGCACGAGCGGGGAATTGCGAAATACGAAAGTGTTATTATCCAATGACAGACCGGCCTGATGAACTCACGAGCGGGAAATTTTTGGATCCGATATTACTCATTGTTTAGCCTAAGTCAATTGAACTAAAAATACATTGTGTACAGGTTTTGATATTAGATCTTAGAGAAAAAACTCATATAACTCAGGTTAAAAGATAAATCTTTAGATTGTATGACGGAGTTCAACCTGAAATGCAAAGGTTCTGTTTTTTGCAGAACTTGAAAACTTGAGAACAGGACGCCAATAGAACGCAAGACCGCCATTATGGGCGATTTTCCGTCACTAAACAGAACAGAATATTATTCTACAGAATAAAACAGAATAGACCGTTTTTTTTGTTCTATTCGAAAAAATGTTCGAAAATGCGTTCTAGGCAAAATAGAACAAGTGTTCTGTTTTGTTCTATTCTGAAATTTAGGACAGAACTTTTGCGTCTCTTAGTTCAACCCATAGTTAGCCGATTTTTTTGTGAAAGAAGTGGCCCGATGAACGCACGACCGGGCAAAGTGACCTGATAAAGAGTAACGCGGACAAGCTCTTTTGAATTCTGACGTCTAAAATCGTGTCAAAAGTGCGAACCATTTGAAAAAAGACAATAGCCTTCACCGATACAGACACAGCACCTTTTTTTGTCAAGTTTGAGTTTTGTCAAAATCTACATATATATATGTATACATCTAAATAAGTATTATTTTGTCCGGAAAATGTTGTTATACTAATAATTTGGTAAACTGTCAATGAATAAGAAAACTAAAGTGTAGTTACTGAACTAATTTTTTTNAAGTATTTTTCGCAAGATAACTGCTCAGTGTGTGGGCGGAAATCCTAAAAAAAAGTTTTCTGGAAAGTCGCAAGATAAGCGTACGAGCGGCAATTTTCGCAAAATAACTACTCGCAAGATAACTGCGCACCCTGTGTACTTGGTTTCTGAACCCAAGCAAAATCCACAAATATGAATACAACATGTAAATGATAAAGGTATTTCTAAAAAATGAAGGTACAAATCAAATCATCGAGATCCTTGTTGATATCATCAGGAAACGTGGTTGTTTTGGATTTTTTTAGACTTTGAAGTTTTTAACTTTGATGCCGCAAATATTTCAATGAGTAACCCACAGATGTGGGCCACATCTAAATACTTTCACGACAAACGTCCGAAAAATATCTCCAAAATCTCGTCTCAGACGAGTTGTTTGTACCAGAGATGCAGAAGTCATGTTTTTTGTGCAGAACAGAACTGATTCGCGTGAAAACGATAGAACGTTTCTTTTTTATTCTAATCATGCTATGGAGTTTATTTTTAGGACGTTTTGTGACGAATCTGATTTCTTTTATGAAACAGGGCAGGTTCGCTCGTCTTAATTTCAAACAAAATATTTTTTAACGTTATAAATGTAGACATCGAGATTCGAAATTTTATTTAGCAATTACTGAGCAAATAATTACTGATCCTGCGAAAAACATTCTGATTTGTTTAAGTTACTATTTTAGTTTTACTATTTAAGTTACTATTTTTCTCTGAATAAATCTTGAACTGAAACTTTTTATTATATACTTGCATTTAGTTGAACAGGTGGGTTCGACCAGGCGGTTAAACGTCCGAAATTCGACTCCCTTTTTTACCGTTGATAAAATTTTTATTTGTTATTAAACGCATAGAAATTTTAAATAAACGGCTTATTAACCCCTAGTCTTTATAAAACTTAAAAAAATAATAATGAACCAAAATAAAGAATGGTAAAATAACCATATAACCATGTCAGATAACACATTTTTTTCNTAACACGGCTCATTTGCCCATAATTTGTCAACGCGGTGTGCCGAAAATTTGACGCAGTTCGCTCTCAGATCGTAATAGGAGACACTGCAGAAGGTGTGAAAACCTCCACAGGTCCGAGTCAAACGAATACACATAAGCGAATCATACGTTTTTTACAGTGTTTTTATTCAAATGATGTCTCACATGGTCTTTCTAATAGTCTTTGGAGATATTAATAGTTTGAGAAGACTGCAAAAATGAACTCTATGGACCATAGACTATGGTAAATAATATGTCTGTAAACCAAATTTTGACCATTTCGGAGCACTCTTTCAAAATTCAACTTTTTACAGAGTTTATCTGATAGTCTTTGGACATACCAATAGATTGATTTGACATCATAAATGGACTCTATAGCCAATAATATGCCTGGAAACCAAATTTTTGGCCATTTCGGAGCACTTTGTCAAAATTCAACTTTTTTTTTACAGGGCCTCTCTGATAGTCTTTGGAGATATGCAAAGTTGGATTTGACTTCAAAAATGAACTCTGTGGCCCAAAATAGATCTGTAAACCAAATTACAGCTAAATTGGAGCACTTTTGAAATTTTAGGTACCTATATGGGGTACCCCATAAGCGATATTTCCAAAAAAATACCTTCAAAAAAAAAGCTCTTGAAACGTTAGTGGACACGTGTTTCAGCGATTTTTGCTATTTTGATTTTATCTGCTTCAAATTTCACAAAGAAAAATTCTTCTTCTCACAGGGACTTTCGAAAAGTCTTCCTGTAGCTTCTTGGAGATTTCCTAAATGTTTTATTTTGTCTCCATAATCTTCAGCATGCTTTATTTAGTTGTAATGCATCTTTTGTTTTTGAAATTAGTTGACAAAACAGTCATAAAACGGTTTCGTGAAAATTTGCACGAAATTGCCCCTACGGGTTAGTATCCACTCGTAACCCTTGGGAGTTAATAGACACGGCTTCACCGACTCGGCAGCGCCACGACTCTTGTTCAAAGCGTGTATAATACTTTAAGTAATACTATTACTGCGAGCGTGCCGTATATTGTCCGTCGAAAGTATACGTAAAAATGTTCAATTATTGTAAAAAGGAACCCCGAGACTCTTGGGCCAAGACATAAGATCGGATGAAAAAATAACTTTTTTATATTTTTAGGGCACAAGTAACCTCTATCGACACCCGATCAGCGAACATTCTCTCGAATTTCCAAAAGAAAATTATATTTACTGACATATTGAACTCTGATTGACTTTTTCCTTTGAATATAAAGCCGCGCCGCATTGACTTAATTTGTAAATTGTAATTTATCTAAATCTCGATCAAATTGAAAAGGTACAAATTGTACCCACCCATTATGGGAAATATCAATGGCCAGGTCCTGACCGTCAGGACTAGGCAAAAATGTAGTTCGGTAATTTTTTTCCACTCGTCGTATTATTCGCTAAATTGGTTGCTTAACTAGACCGACTTCTCCGTGTATTTTAACATCCCTGAAATATTTTAATGAATTTTCAGAAACTAAATTCAGAAAAAATTCCATAGAAATTTAAGGGTAGTACGGTCAATTTGTTTACAAAAAAA
>SCLG01000363.1:0-13139 GCA_004367875.1 Oikopleura albicans
GTCGAGTGAGCCTCTTTAGGGCATTCTCTTTTCGAAAAAACATGTGTAAAGTTTTCATTGTTTGGATACGGATAACAGCTATTTATTGCATCATCACTAATCTGGAAACACTCCTTGTTAACTTGGCAAAAAACTGGAAAAACAATTAATATGAAAAAGTATTTTACCATTTTTCATTACAAAACAAACTTGCACTCTTTATACTAATTATGTTTGCGCCATTTTGTTTACGAGTTGACCGACTAATCCTCACCAGCCATTGTTAACTAAATTCGCACTCAGCTTACTTTTACCATTTGGTCGACAGTTACTTATTGCGACTAACAAAAACCAGTAGTTTTTCGAATTCGTAGATTAATTCTCAGGGGTAGGTGTGTGTGTTTATGCTCACAAAAGTTAGATAGGGGGCCTTTGGGGGGAATTAAGGGGATTTCCGGTATTCATATTAACCGGAAGGTTGTAAAATGAGTTTGTCAAAAAAGAGAAATTAAGTTACACACGACCACCAACACCACACATAACCAATTATGTCAGAATAAGTTATCTTGACAAACGTGTCGCAATTTTTATTATCTTACCAAATGTCCATCCAATTATCTTTACAAAATTCAATTATGTTAACGCTTTTTCAACAAAACAGTTGTTAAGGTAACTGTTGAGGCCTTCAACTTGAGGCGGTGATTTAAATACAGTCCTTAATCCTTTTTCGGACGATTTCGGTTCTGAAAAGGAGGATCGTCTAAAAAAGGATCAATTGGCCAAAAAAGCGTCCGACAAAGGACCAATTGTCTAAAAAAAGGGCGTCCGAAAAAAGAGTAAGGACGCACTGTACTACGAATTGTAATCGTTTTTGGCGAATGCAAAGTATCTCAATTTGTTTTAACTAATAAAGTTAAGTCAGCGACCTTACTATTGAGAGAATGTAGTCGGAATATTCAAAGTCAGAAAGATTATTCCTAAATGTCAAAGAAGCACTCAGTTAACACATAACACATTGGACCCGTCGTTTTTTTTTTTTTGCTAAAATAGACAAAATTGTTATAATAGACAGAATGGACTCGTTACGTTTTGTATACACTTTTATTTTTTGTTTTATTTTGGTTGGTACAGTAGAGATACAGTATAATAAAGGTTGTTTCTCGACGTCGGATACAAGGGTTCGAAATTTGAAATCATTGTTTGAACACAAATTATTTAATAAAACTATGAAAATCGGACCAGTTTTGTCCCAAAATGTACTTTTAAAATCCAGTTTTGGCGCTAGAGGGCCAAAAATGTGCAAAAATACTTTAAAGGGGGAGTTTTCGAAAATTGAGCACTTTTGTGCCAATTGGCACTAACCAAAAGGTTAATTAGAATCTGCTCCGTTGTGTGGGACAAAAAACTCTTTGGATAAAAATTCAAAAAACAGGCGGAATTTCGAACCCTGACAGATACTTTATTTGAGAGTTGCCATCCGTACGAGCCAAACGAAAATTTTAATCAAAAATTGGATTTTCAGGATTGTTTTCATTCCTATCAGAGTGAGTTTTGAATAATCACTAATCGTGATTCACAATGCATTCAAAGTTATCATTTATGTTTAACGTGGAATACACCACCTGCGCCGTTATCGGAAGTTTGCATGTGCGGATCTATAACGGCTCCTACGGGGCCGTTCTAGAATCTTTCAAATTTCTAAGCGCAAAAATGCGCGAATGAACCGCCAAACAGAGAAATATAAGATAAAATGTCCAAAAAAAATACATTTTCTTATAATTTTCTTAATAAATTTATAATAAAGAAAAAATTAAGGCCAAAAATATTTTCGGCGGAAACATAACAGCGCAGGGCGTAGGCGGATAAACTGGAAAAAATTTCTCGAAAAATGGAAACATAATGGCACCGACGGGGCTGAGCGGAAACATAACGGCGCAGGTGGTGTATAACAAACGTCGAGTTATTCACAGTTTTTTTTTCCAAAAAATGTTTTTTCTTTTTTGATAAATAACGATCAATTTTCCAAGACGTATGTGACATACGGTATGTCAAACAAATTCAAAACTCAAAAGTACTTAATGGTATCGGGTTCTATTGAGCAAAGTACTTCATGTAATGCTGACCGTCTAACATTGACGTATAAACGAACTCACGAGGAAAAGTATGAAATTCAGTCCTTTTGCGGCGAGTTCAGCACTTTAATTCAAGTAAGTTTATTTAACTCCTACCGGGAAATATGTAGCGATGGCATTTATTAGTTGTACAATGTACAGGCGTCGGACAATGGACTTCTCTGAAAACGTTTACAAAAAAAATTGATGGCTTACTTAAAATTCGTCCTGAAACATGTTTCTTGCAAATTCCGAAAAAACCCTATAATATGAAAAACAATGGTGCACATTTTCGGGTACCTAGCATAAATGCTAATAACGTTGTGTTAAGGTAAATGCAAGTGCGGACGTATATGTTGAGTTTAAAAGTGATGACTTTGTACAGTTGGGTGGATTTCAAATACAAGTTGACTGTCTGCCTATTCTGACACGGAATCGGTTAGTCAAGGAACTTCTGAAGAATTTCTAAATAGACGAATTATAGTATAAACCCATTTTATTCGACAAAAATCTAGTTTAGAAGCCGTTGATATGGATCTGGATAGTAGATCATTGAGTAGATTCCCATTGGAAGAATTCACCGAGTCCTCCATGGAACTAATGAATGAAGAATTTACAATTGCTGTCACAAGGTATTCGCTTTTAATATAATTAATAGCATTAGCCAAGTAAGCAGTACGCTGCCATATACTGTATATGATATACATGTACAATTAGTTTTGCGATTGCTTAGGGCTGGGTTAAAACCGGCTTATGTTACTTATCGTGTGCCAAACCTCAAAATTTGCCCAACTTTAATTCTAGAATTTGAAAAATAAAAATTGGGCAAGTTTTGAGATTTGACACACAATAGTCCGAACAAATTCACGTTAATCTAGAATATTTGACAACTTTTCAACTTTGATAAAATTCGACATGAGGATTTCGTTCCAATTTCGTTCCAATTTCGTTCTAATTGGTATAAACCATTTTATTTTGTAAACAACGAGTGGTAGTTTACACTTGTTGTATCGAAAAAAAATCAGCCAAAACATAAATTTAATCTTTGATATAATTAATTTACTAATAAAAAATAATTTAGTGAATATGATCGTCCCCAAAACGACAAGAGCCCAACGAAATATGACAATAGCGCCAGAATTACGAGTGTGCCTTCGTTCATATTACTGTACTTTACATCAATACTTTCAACAGTTTGATTCCAATTTTGTAAACCCTGTGTTAGGTTTGTTTATTTAATTCTGTCCCAAAAGTCCCGGACCCTGTGACCGACAGATATGGTTTTTATTAACAAGGTTTCTCTTTTTAACACGTTTTTTAAACTTTCAGTTTGAGACATAATATGGTACATTATTATCAGGGTTAGCTACGAATGCCAATTCGCGCATGGCTGGGCTTACTTTGGCCTGGCTATGTTAGCCCCAAACCAAGCCAATTTTCTGAAGGGTAAACGACAAGTTTTGCCGAGCCCTGCTTAGTTTTCAAAACAATGTGCGAAAAGACTTTCACAAACATTTATTGGAAATAAAGTCTTTTAACAACAGAAAAATAGAGTATGATTTTGAATACAGTCGGTGACGTAACGAGTTGACACGTCACAAATTGACAGTTCGTCACACGTTGACAGTTTTTTGGCAAAAAATAAGCAAAAAAAGGGCACAAGTGACGGACGAAGTTGACAGTTTGTCACAAGTTGACAGTTTTTGACGAAAAAATCGGAAACGAAAGTGTCAACTCGTTACGTCATCGACTGTTATCTGAATAAACCCATTTGTTTTTTTTTATAAGAAAACATTCGTAACAAAATGAAAGAACGCTCAATTTTATTTCGGATTAAATATGACGTATGTCAAACATTTAATTAAAGTTGAATTTTCTCATCAATTACTACACTTTTTCGTTTTTTCAATGCTGCAAGCTTATTTTTAACACTATCTGATCGTTTGCGCACCCCATTTGTCCGACTTGTGGTTAAATGTCCTTCTGGATCAGCGGATATGGTCACTTTCAGAGTTATATATTTGAGTCTTTTTTCATAAGAGTTTGTTTATAACTTTTTTAAAGAAAACATAAAATTTAACGGTCTTGACATTTTTTGTTTACATATATCCAATGTAACGTAAGTATATCCTTTTGATACATATGTATTATGTTTTTCGTGAAAATGTCAGTGGACGAAATACGGCCAAAATTTTATACTTTTCGGCAGTAATCCGAGTTTTATGCTTAACCGATACGATTTTGGAGATTTTTACTGCCATAATCTAATCCGTAGGGGTCGATAACCCCCATAAATTACTTACCTTCATCGGTAAATTAGGAAAACTAAAATATCTCACCTGGCCAGGACACCCTACTTATATTATATAACACATCTTCTACATAACACCTAATTTACAACTCAGGTCCCTTCTGGCTCAGTTAAATTTTCAATCAAATTTTGGCCTCCATATTGGTCGGACATTTTTTCTGTATGTTATGTATTATTTCTCTTTAAAAAATTATTTGAATCTATCTTTGATTTTTGTTTAAACTTTGATAGACACGCACGTTGAAATACTTTGCCTGAGATTTGTGCCTTTCTTTATGAATCGACCTCTCACCTGATCTGCCTAGGACTATATCAGATTTTAAACAATAAAACATGTCTTTAAAAGTGAGATAAGATTTAGGGTAAAAAGTGTTTGTGACATTTCGTCTTTTTCATTATTTATGGATTATGAAGAAGTGCATAAGATGGAATAATAATAGTTTTTAGGTCTCATCGAGCACAGGGTGATAGATTATCAACATTAGACAACGTTGATAGACTCTGTGGTCTCTCACGACACTTTTTAATTTTCACCCTAGTAGTAAATTATCAATACCTGGTCTGTTCAAATCACATGAAAATCACATTATGGTTATGTTGTTAACAAATTGAGAATCTGGATAAGCTTGAATAAGATGAGTTTGAGATGCTGAGCAAATAAATTGTTAGGGTTTAGCGATGGTAAGTACCAAAATTATGAAATTCTATTAGAAAACTACCGCCAAGTTGTATGAAAAACTGGCGGTTCTTTAATTTCTGGCCGCATACCCAATTTTTACGCAACTTTAACCGAAAAAAAAAAAAATACTTTTTCGGAAGCTGGTAAACTCTCGGTAGTACCGCCAGTCTTTCATACAAATCTGGCGGTAGTGTGTTAGACTTGACTAAACTATCGTCAGGCCACAGTTTAATTTTATAAGTTACCGTAACACTTGAAATAAGGGTAAAGGTGTCGTTAGGTCAATTAAGGTTAATTAATATAAAGGTTATTATTATCATGATACTATTATTCAAATTAAGTTTGAGTGGCTAAAATTGTTATAAATGTACATTTTTTTTTTATTTTAAACTCTGTAGCATTCCATGTTTAACAGTCAAGCGCATATTGGGTAGCTAGCTACCCATTTTCTCTTTATTTCTAAATAAAAAGAGATCGGCTTGTGATAATAAAAAACGGACAACGGATTTGAAATCAAAAAAAGTTTACGTTCATATAAATTATATGGAGAAAAATATTTTTTTAGAAAATTGTTTTTACGTTTGAGTTAAGGTTGAAAATCACCCCAGTAAGAGAAGAAGAACAGGGCTTCAAAATAAAATACTAATAAAAAAAATCCGTTTATTGTTTGGCGCGCTAGAGCAAATTGGATAGCTAGCTACCCCAGATGCGCATGACTGTTATAGTAAATTCGATGCGCATGACTGTTAAGGAAACTTTAAAATACAGTGACCGGGAATCTGCTCTTGCCCAGCTTCAAAATTAACGATGTCGAATTTCTTCCATTTGAAACCCGTGCAGTTGACACATATTTCGAAGAT
The DNA here is from genome assembly GCA_004367875.1 of Oikopleura albicans. Lineage (NCBI taxonomy): Eukaryota > Metazoa > Chordata > Appendicularia > Copelata > Oikopleuridae > Oikopleura > Oikopleura albicans. The sequence goes on from SCLG01000363.1 coordinate 5,941, forward strand.
TTCTGAAGTAGATTGCGTCAAATACAAGTAACAAATTGTACAGCAAAACCTTAAGTTAGGGTCCTTAACATTATCATACAAAATTGAGACCCCGTGAGGAAATTATACCTTTGCAGTTTTGTTTATTGTGTGTTTCCATGTGTTCAAACATGACGTTGTTTTCCTCGTCTTCAAATAAACAATTGTGTGGTTCTTCTATTAATGCTTCTGCCACAGAGCCACATTTTGCGTGCGGCACGTCCTTATGAATTTTGGCGAACGACCTCGCTCTTGAGAATGGTTTGCAAAATAGGGTAAAATTAGACAGACTTGTCGTATTTCGGCTTTCAAAAGGTTCGGAGTAAAAAGATAAGGAACAATTTTTAGGGAAGCATAAACCTTTAATGTTATTTAATAAATATCGAAGCTTTCAAACCATGATCTATAGTGACGACAAACATTGTTTTGGCGGTCGTTTTCATCGTATCCCATATCAAAGGACCTATAAATGTTTTTTCTCGATTAGCCTTATATACAGCGGCTGCGCTTTTATTTTTTAATTAATCAAATTTTACAAAAAAAAAGATAAAGAACGGAGCGGTCGGGGTCCTTGAGGAAACCATTTTTTTCCTTGTTATTTTTCGTAAAATGTTATTTTTCGTCCAAACATTTTTCGTTCAAAAATTTTTCGTCCAAAAATTTTCGTTCAAAACATTTTCGTCCAAAAAATTTTCGTTCAAAAATTTCGCCCAAATTAAGTTTTCTAAAAACACATTTTTAACCAATTTCTCTAAAAAAAATTTTGAAAGAAAAACGTTTTAGACGAACAACGTTTTGGACGAAAAAATTTTTTGGACGATGAAAATCAATGGACGAAAAAAAAATCATTGGACGAAAAATGTTTTTGGACAAAAAATCATTGGACGAAAAGTAACATTGACGAAAAGTTCGGGCATCCTCCCGGACGCTCTTTGGCATTTCTATACATTTTCAAATATTCAAATATTCTAAGAATCCGGATATTGTTGAAAAAGCGAATTGTTTGACCGGTTTACATAATTCGATTTCTGGTTCATCCATAGAATCGGGAGTTATGGCAATTTGAAGATGTTAAAGACAAAACGGATCCAAAATCGGTTCTTAGGGACCGCCAGAAATAGAGTTGAAAAATATATTAGTTTTAAAATTCGTAAGTGTCCGTACTTACCAAAAATTGCAAAGACGGTTTAGTTCGCAGGTTAATTTGCAATTATTTGTAGACTCTACTTGAATTTCCAATTTGCACTCAACATAAGAGACGATTAAAATAAATAAAAATATCATTTTAAACTGTATTTAAGTATATCAAATTTTACAAGACAAAAAAAAATCGAGCCAACAACCCGCGTCACGGGCCGCGTGGGAATCATACAAATGGAGTTAAGAAAAATATAGATCTACTTTTTTGCTAATGATTCATTAACTAATAAATTCATTACTATTTACATAGTATAAAAAGTCTCAAACGTGGATAGAACGCAGATAAGGATTCCTGAATTATCGGTTACCAGTATTCTGAAATGCGACGACCGCTACCGACGACCGTCGACGACCGGATCTCGCTTGTTTGTCAACGTCCGCGGACGGCCGTCCGACAACCGTCTTTAGTGGACGAACGCTAGACGGCCGTCGTCCAAAAAACGTCGTTTGTGGATTTACAAAAAATGTTATACACGTAATTTGTAAAAAAAGATTATAAGACAAAACTGCTGGTCGTATATAGGCCATCTATTGCTTTAAATATTTAATGAATTTAATAATTATAAGCAAATTTTTCTAAATTATAATTTTTTATTGTTTTTTTAATAAAAAATTAAAATAATGTAAATTAGCATAATTATTAATTATTAAATTAACTTTATTAAATTAATTATTAAATTCATTAAATCTTACGGAAATTTGGTGAATTTATAAAAAATCTTATAAATTAGATTTATTAACTATTTGATACATTTTTAAAATATGACCTTTTAATCTACACAGGGTGCGCAGTTAACCGCCACCCTCTTAACCGCCACTTTTGCAGTTAACCGCCAGTGAGGGGTCCCACTATTTTCCAGCGATCACGCCTACGCCCTGCGCAGTTAACCGCCAGTTTGGAGTTAACCGCCATTTGGAATTATCACATATATGGGAATTTTTCATAAACTTTTAGTAATTTTGGTGAAATATTGCGCTTGAGTGATCAATTTTACAAATTTATTTTAGTGATCAATGCGTTTTTTGTACAAAGTTTTCGTCAATTTGCTTTGTTAGGTTAGTTCAAAAACAACAGCCATGCCATAAAAATGCTATACTGACGTTCTATAAAAAAAGAATTTTTTTTAATTGTTAATTTCACAGATTTTCGAAAATATTTAAAATTTAGTTTCAATTTCCGATTTTTGATTATTTTTCAAATTAAAACTTGTTAAACTTTTATTTCAATTTACACAGGATGCGCAGTTAACCGCCACCCTTCGCGGCGTCTTCAACTGGCGGTTAACTGCAAAAGTGGCGCTTAACTGCGCAGTGCGTAGGCGATTTACTTGGAAAAAGTGGCGGTTAACTGCAAATAAGGGTGAAAGTGTCAAAGTGGCGGTTAGCGTAAAATAACGTTTTCGACCAATGAGAATCGGACAATTTGGGAAAAAGCCAAAAAGGATGAGTCATAATTTTTAATTGAAAAATTATCACGAATTTATTATTCATCATTGAAATTATCATTGAATATGAAAAATTTTAAATTTGAATATTTTGAATAAATAAATTGAAATAAAAGTTTTGAACAAGTTTTAATTTGAAGAATAATCAAAAACCGGAAATTGTAACAATATTTTCGAAAATCTGTGATCCTAACAATTAAAAAACTTCGATTTAATAGAACGTCAGTATAGCATTTTGAAGACATGGCTGTTATAAACCAAGGGTATGTACGGAATAAAAAAAATTGTTTTTGAACTAACCTAATAAAGTAAATTGACAAAAACTTTGAATAAAAAAGGCATTGATTATTTAAATTAAGTAATAAAATTGATCACTCAGGCTCAATATTTCACCAAAATTACCTAAAATTTATGGAAAATTCCCATATATGTGAAAATTCCAAATGGCGGTTAAGTGCGCAGGGCGTAAGCGTGATCGCTGGAAAACAGTGGTACCCCTAACTGGCGGTTAACTGAAAAAGTGGCGGTTAAGAGGGTGGCCGTGAACTGCGCACCCTGTGTACACAAAATAAATAAAATATCTAGAATCCAATTATTCTTAGATACATTTTTTAATTTTATAAAAGGAGATAGACAGTTTTACATACCTATTTTTGATATAATTTTTACTTCTCAGAACAAAAAGTACTACACTGTAGACGCGAGACTGAAATTTTGTTGTTTTTTTCGAGAGATACGGCACAAGTACTACATTAGTTCTGGATCCCATTATGGATATAGGTCTTCCACACTGTACTTACCTGGTTATATTTCGAGTTTCACTGAAGGTAATATCATTTTGTGCCGTTGTATGAAACTTCTCGTTTAAGATGTTCCAAAAGGATCCTTACTGGTTCCATCTTGGATGGAAAAAAGCTTGATTGCGATCGCAAACTTTTTGTCAAAGAAAGGCGAGGAATATAATCGAAGAAAACAATTGACACAAGAAGGTTCTATATCTCTTTTGTTATTCAAAATTATAGATAGGAATCTTATGAGGTATTTATCTTACAGGGTGAGGTAATTTAGATGCTAAGCCGACATTTGGTGACTTATATTCGCTCAGCGCACTCCCGAACGAAAAACGGCTTAGCATCTATATTACCTCACCCTGTAAGATCGAACAAAGAAGAAATAGGTCATCTATTTTGGGTAGCCAAAAAAGTGCTAGTGCAGTTTTTTCATCGAAAAGACTTGACATCGAGATTTTTACTTGTAGAACCACGCAAAAATTTACACCTATAGCCTCCAATATCACGTGGAAAGATGACCTTGGCCAAAAACGAACAAATAACTTGACAACTTTATTTCACAAGACGAACAAAAAAGCACTATAGGGGCCGCCTTCGCCTAATAAGGGTCGTTCTTAGCCTGAACAATATAATTGTTCCTAATAAAGGCCCCTGCTTTTATTATTGCTTCCCATAGTTATTTTCTCTAAGTTTTCGATTCTTCCCGGTAACACTTTTTTTTTGCATTTTTTGATTATCAATTTTCTTATTTCTAGTGCGTGAAGTATCGCGATATATCAGTCATTGGAACCTTATCAGGGATGATTGATCTTGCCGATCACGAATGTGTTGATACTTTTACTCTTATGGGGAAAAGCGTGTAAATAGACACGAAACTTGTTTTTTCGTCGATTTAAGGCATATGGAGGCCCCGTAGGGTAAAACGGGTATCGCTGACCCCCCTCAACTTTTCGAGAAAATTCGATTGACAGTGTTTTTTTGCGTAGGTTAGAGATCGACGTAGTTTGACGAGCTCTACAACTTGACTTTACCAGTTTTTTGAACTATTGCGAATCATTGTGAATTTTTCAAGTGTTTATTTACACACATTTTCCCTCTATGGGTTCCCAAAATCTCCTTCGCCCTTAGAGTTAAGTTAAAACTTTTTTTCTGCCGATAATTATAGTACACCCCCTGCGCCGTTATCGGGTCCAAACCCGTTATCGGGTCAAAAATTAGACTCAATATTTTCCAGCCACCCCACCTACGCACTGCTCCGTTATCGGGTCAAAAAAAAAATTCGTCGTTAAAAAACGTTTAAATTGTTTTTTTCAATATTTGAATATGTAGATTTCTCAATGTTTTCTCTATTTTTCATTTGAAAAATATTTTAATATTTTGAAGGCACGTTATTCTAAAATAATGACCATTTTTTTCTCTATATTTTTTCTTTATTTTTTTCTGTATAAACGCCTGCTTTATCTTGTGAAATTATTGGTACGCTGTCGTATATTATTAGTATCTTTTTTTGTTCAATGAACGTATGATACAAAAAACTTTTTTCTTAGCCATGGCCCATGGGTTAAACAAGGGCTAATTTCCGATAATATTTTTTTGTATTAATAATTATTCAAATAGGTGTGCATAAATATGAAATAAACACAAAGACATATGAGACGTTCTAGAAAATCTCCGCTAGTGCCGTTATCGGGTCAAATTTTCATCTTTCGAAAAGCGAGTCGAAATTCCCGCTCTTGCCGTTATCGGGTCAAAGTTGTCGATGAAAATTTTCCAGACATTCCGCCTACGCCCTGCGCTGTTATCGGGTCAAAACCCGTTATCGGGTCACAATTGGTCCTCGAAATGTTGACCCGATAACGGCGTAGGGGGTTATTTAACTGAAACAAACGCAAACATGTGGGTTTTTTGACTACACAAAAGTTTGCGCAGTTATTTTGCGAACTTGATCCTCGAAAAGTTGCAAGATAACTGCTCTAAGCGAGAACGGTGAAAAAACAAAAACGAATTGTGACATTTTGTCACTCTGTATTTTGGTTTATTATTATTTTAAAGTTTTATAAAAATTATTAAGTCGAATTTCGGACGTTTAACCGTTTGGTCGCGCGTAAGTGTTCGAATAAATGAAAGTAAATTGTAAACAAAATTCAGTTAATGATTTATTTAGAGAAAAATAGTACAGTCCTCGTCCCCGAAACGTCCCAAAATGTAAAAAAAAAACTGGGACGTTTCGGGGACATTGGGACGTTTCGGAGACATCAGGCCTTTTTGAACGTTAAAAACCTTCATTATTACAAATTTTTGCTATTTAGGTGTTTAAAGTGGCTTTCCATATCAGTACAGTCCACGTCCCAAATAAAGTACAGTCCTCGTCCCAAATAAAACAACCATAACACAATATTTTGCAGCTTTCTGGCCAAAACTACAGTTTCAAAATTATTAGAAAAGTGTTCTTGAAATAAGTTGAAAATCTTAAGCGTCCATTTCTCGAATTATGTTTTGTTAAGTTTTGTCAACAAAACTTCGATGTAAATCTCTAAAGTTTAGAGTCTAAACTGTAAATGTTATAGAACAGTGTTGAGATTTAATATAACGATCTAGTCGTTTATGGAAACAAATACTATGGTATCATTTTTTTTTTGAAAAAAAAACTGGGACGTTTCGCGTGCGTTGGGCGTTAGGAAAAATTAGTGCGTTCGCCAACGTTTCCAACACAGAACAATAATAGTCACAATTTGTGCAACAAGATTTGGTTAAGGTATAAGTTTGTAACGTATAACGTCAGCCAACTTACGTTTTGAAAGACCTGTCGTTTCATCAAATATTTTTATAATTTCTCTTTTATTTTCATAAGTTTAATTTGTATGTGTGTTTTTTGCTTGACTTGTGTCACTTAAGCAGAATTTTAAACGACGAAAAGAAGAAAGCGAAATGAATATTGAATTTCGACATTCTCAGATCTAGAAAAAATAATACTAAATTCCATTATATTACCAGCAAACCTTAAATTCCTTCATGTTACCAAACCCTCCTAAATTAGCAAACTAGATTTTTGTTTTCAACTTTCCCGCCTACGCCCTAACCCATTATGTTACTAAAATTCCGTTATGTTATCAGTTTTTTCGGTTTTCTTGTGGTAACATAACGGCGCAGGTGGTGTAATTAACCAATAAGTGTCAGTTTATTTATTCCCAAGTACACAAATATGTCGGTTTTTGGTTTTTCTTGCACAATTTGAGGGCGGTGATACAAGGGTATGTAAACATGACCCGTTTTCAAAAAAAGGATCAGTTCGATTATCTCATTAAGTGAATGTTTTGCGAGGTTTCTTATTTTGTGGTCCTAACTAAGGTTCTAATTAAAATCCCTAGAGTTTGAAAACTTAGGGTTAACCTAATTATTTCAGAGAAATGTCGAATATTTCACGGAACTGATTGCTCACATCGGCACCCGCTATTACACCGACGACTCAATGAATGATAATATATTTCAAATACTCGTTTATGTCTCAAAACACATTTTCAACCCAAAAACAAATAAATCTACATAATTTTGGGGTTGCAAATATCAGGGATTCTCAATTTAGGTTCGTTTTCCATGGACATGTTTTTTGAGGTTTGATATCCCGAACAATCATGAAATATCACAAAGTATCACAAAAAAGTTTTAATATTTTTGATACACTTTTTTTTTGGAATACCATAATGCAGCTCTATCACCTCAGCCTTTTTTTAATTTTGTTGGAAAA
>SCLG01000363.1:40383-72364 GCA_004367875.1 Oikopleura albicans
GGAGAAAAAAAATATAAATTTGAGTAAAAATACACAAAATAAACAAAATATCTAGAATCCACTTATTATTAGATACATTTTTTAGTTTTATAAAAGGAGATAGACAGTTTTACATACCTATTTTTAATATAATTTTTACTTCTCAGAACAAAAAGTACTACACTGTAGACTTAAATTTTGTTATTTTTTTCGAGAGATACAGCACAAGTACTACATTAATTCTGGATTCCCTTATCGCTATAGGTCTTTCACACTGTATATTCCGACTAGAAATACCAATTTTAATATTTAGCTAGAGAATATGACATTCAATTGTAATATTCTGAAAAAAATCTCATATCCGAATGTGAGATTCGGTCCCTTTTTGACGGAATTGGTTCCGTCGGAATATATAATGACATATTTGAGCATAATTTTTTTTGACGTTTGTTTGCGAAATATTAATTGTTTGTTCCGTTAGAAACATACACTGTATATTTCGCGAAGACACGCTAAAAAATAAATTTATGTCTACAATTTAATTGTTCAAATAGGAAAGTCAGCTTTTAGATAAAATATGTTTAATATTTCAATTTCTAGATTTAAAAACTTCGTTTTTGGCCATTATCCATTCTGAACCCTTAACGTAGTTGTTGTTGTAGTTGTGGTAGTGGTAGTTGTGGTGCTTGTAGTTGTTGTCTTGTAACAGAGTTCAACTTGGAAAACTGAAATTCAATGCCGTTTTTTTAACATTAAAAATGAGGGTGTTTTTGTTTTCAAATAAACTGAGATTCAAACAAAAACATCTGTGTTCCTTAAAAGGTGTTAGAAAATTGATCTTGTTAAGATAACTGGGTAGGGCGCTTATAAAGTAATTGAAACTCGCGAATGGTTTCGATCAAAAAAGTGATGAAATAACCAAATTTTGTTTAACATAACTGGCGTTAAGATATTTGGTTAGGTGACGTGTTTTCTTACGTCAAAAGAAACAAAATTGTTGATGTTGAACCCTTAACGTTGTGGTAGTTGTGGTAGTTGTTGTGGTAGTTGTAGTCGTTGTGGTCTATCACAAAGTTCGTAAACACACAACGTTAACACTTAATCTAGGAAACATAGAACACTAACCATCGATCGTCATAACGTATGACTCATCACTCAGGAAAAAAATGAGCTGTGCTCGGCTGTCCTCTCGGGGCACTAGTGGATATTGTTCAACGTTTTTGAAGCTTCAAATAGTTTTAAAAATTAAAGTGGGTTTTCAAAACACGAAACATCATTTTTGGTTATCCTTTGTAAAGACATATTGCAATTAACACGAGACTTTTGTTTTCCGAAAAAACGCAAGTCCTAATTTTAATTATGTCCCTCTAATTATGTCCCTTAATCTGGTTTCCCTCTATGTGAGGTCCATGTAAACGTTTAATCATCAAATTACGTTTTTATTTGTGTTTTCTTAACTCATAACGTTGTGGTTGTTGTACTTGTAGTCTCTTCGTCTGCGGAGCCCTCATAATTGGCAAAATCGAGTTCGTTAAAGTTGAAGTCTGATGGTGCATTGTTTGTGTCAGCATCGGCGTCGTTTGAGTCACCGTAGTTGTAGTAGTCGCCGAATTGATTCATGTCCATACCTTCAAAGAAACCACCTGCGCCGCCGGACCCTTCGATGCTGTTTGAGGCTCCATCGGTTGCGTCGTAGGAGCCAAAATCATCAAATTCAGCCGAATCCGCTTTGGCAGCTTCTGTGGTAGTTGTTGTGGTTGTTGTGGTTGTTGTTGTTGTTGTGGTTGTTGTAGTTGTTGTGGTTGTTGTGGTTGTTGTGGTTGTTGTGGTTGTTGTGGTTGTTGTGGTTGTTGTGGTTGTTGTGGTTGTTGTAGTAGTGGTAGTAGTGGTAGTTGTTGTCGTTGTAGTTGTTGTGGTTGTTGAAGTCGTAGTTGTTGTAGTTGTGGTAGTCGTTGTAGTGGTTGTGGTTATTTCATCGCATGAAAATCCATTTCCTTCAAAGCCGTCCAAACATTGGCAAGAATAGTCGCGAGATGAGGCGCCTTAGTCTGAGGTTCGACGTATTCACCAATATACTTAATAAGTACCATATGTTTCAGAGATATGATTGACAGAGTTTACATTATCAAAGAACATATAACACCGGGTGCGCAGTTATCGGGCGGGTTTCTTGACAAAAAACTGTTATCGTGCGCTCGATAACTGCTCAAGTCGTAGGCGGAATAAAAAAAAGATGCAAAAAAATCACGCCCGATAAAAGCACGAGAGGGGAATTACGCAATACAAAATTGTCATTAGCCGATGATAGACCTGTCCGATACTAGCAAGAGCGGGCAATTACGATATACAAAATTATCATTAGCTAATGACAGACTCGCCTGATAACAAAACGAGCGAGTAATTGCTCAATATCAAATAGTTATTATAAACCAGCCGGAAAATTTTAAGATCCGATAATATTACTCATTGTTTAATTAAACCAATAAAACCGTATAAATAGGCTTTTATCTTATATTATATACAGCCCCGACTCCCATAAGTGCCGTCCCCATAAGTGCCTGAGTGCGGCACTTATGGGAGTCGGGACTGTAAACAAAATAAAACAACTTTCGTATCACTATTTATTGGAGCCATTCTTAGATTATAGAAAAATTAGAAGTTGAATCCATATCTTCAAATGGCATAAATAAGTAGGTGGGTGGATAAAACCGCAGTACAACCGCAACTTTCTTCGGACTTTCTTCGGAAAAAAAGCGGATAAACCAAAAATTGCGTAAAGTGGAGCTATAAAGGAGGCGGATGAGCCCATAAGGGGCGTAGAGTTAAAATGAACAAAAAGAGTCCAAAAATTATATTATTTGGAGAATTTCCATTCATGTAACTGCGCAGTGCTAAAACGTCATAACTACGCAGGGTGTCCGGTAACTGCGCAGTGTGCGCAATAATTGCGCAGGGCGTAGGCGGAAAAGTGAAAAGTTTTTGGAGAAAAATCCCGCCCGATAACGGCATATTATGTGTGCCGCCCGATAACTGTGCACCCGGGTATGTTATTTTTCAGTGCAGTGATCTTATTATCTAGTAGCAAACTTGTTGTTTTTACTTTTAAAACTCGGCATGCGTATAGTACATATAAATTATATATTTTGATTACAGAAAAAATAAATCTTTTTCGAAAAAACGTCGAAACAAAAATATATCTCATTAATATAGCTTTTGGCATGCAATGTGTTCTTTTAAATACGTGAAATAAAGTTATAAAGTCAGTATCCCTGAAAAACATCAATTTTATGAGAAAACGAACCCAAAATTACCAGACTTCCCCCAATTTAACAATTGAGTAAGTGTGTCTACCCGATCCTGGACGCTTGTCTTTTTTTCCGCGTTCCAACGAATTCAAATGCGAAATGCACTCAGCGTTCATATCGCATTTATGTGTGCCAGTTTCGCATTCGTCAATTTTTGCGCAAGTTCGACCGTTGCCAACGTAATCTTTTGCGCATTTGCATTTGTACGAGCCGTCCGTGTCAGTACAAGAGGCATTCTCGTCGCACTCATGCTTTCCCGTTTTGCACTCGTTAATATTTTTACACTTTCCGCCTTTGCCGCGGACCATACCGTTGCCAATATAACCGGCATTGCAGGAACATGAATAATCACCAAGCTTATTTTTACATGATGCATTAGCGGGGCAAGAATTGGAATCTTGGCATTCATCAATGTCTTTACAGGACTTGCCATTTCCAGAAAAGCCCGGATTACAGAAACATTGATATGAGCCAGGGGAATTATTACACTATGTCGGGTTCGAAAATCATTTGACATTGCGATGGTTTTTCTTTAATCACGGATTTGAGTTTGAAATTTTCAGCGAAATTTTTTTTTCTGCTTAAACTTTCAGGATATGTTAAGGGGCCAAAAATAGTGTACTGACCTAAATTTCTAAGGTTTTGGTTATAGGAAAAATGTTTTTGTTTGAGCCCCATATATAATGGGCCATAAGGGTCAAAAAATTTTTTGACGTTGTGCTACTTTAGCCTGTACGTAAAACTCATTTACCCTGTTTTCGACTCTTATGGGGATACAAAAAAAAAGCTCTCACTTTTCCCATAACAAAAACCTAAGGGCCAATTTTTGACGAAAAAGTTTTTTTTCTCATAATAAGGGCCAAAATAGGCATTTTTGGCCCATAAATGGGCATTTATCTCTCATAATAGGGGCCATTATCANCCGGTTCTAGAGCTTCCGAATAAACCACATCGAAATGGCGTTTTTAGTCCGTAAAAACCAATAATTGGTGACTTTACTTGAATTGGCATATTCGAGTGAATGACCGCCCTAACAGTCAACTTGACATTATATATTAAAAATATTTGAATAATAAAAATTATTCTTTTTAATCATTGCGCTGTCGTGCAAAATTATGAATGAGGTGCTCAGTAAGAATTTATATATATATATATAATTACGCTACACGGCGCAACTACGCGCCTGAGCGCGTAACCCTAACTCACGAACACACCCGTAACCCTAACTCACGAACACATACACGGCCGAACGCATATCCCTAACCGACGGGCCGCGCGTAAAAAACATAAATTTTCAACTTTACATACACACACATATAATACCCTCAATAACTCTACTACTGACCCTTATGCCCATTATATATGGGGATCAAACAAAAACATTTTTCCTATAACCAAAACCTTAGAAATTTAGGCCAGTACACTATTTTTGGCCCCTTAACATATCCTGAAAGTTTAATCGAAAAAAAAAATGCTAATAGACAAATGATCCTTTTTGTGACTATGCTCTTTTTCGGACGCTATTTTTGAGAACCCAAAGCGTCCGGAAAAGGAGTAAGGTCTGTATGTAATTTACATTTTTGTTAATACACTTTTGTTAGTCCTCACTAAAAAAGCTATACTTTGCATGAAATTCAAATTATTAATACTTTCTTATAATTATAATTTGCCAAAAAAGGTTATTACTTGCGAGGGAGAAACTGACAGCCCTTTGCTGCCATGTGTTGAAAACTACAAAAAAATAATGGATTTCGAACCCATGCGCTGTGCATTTTTATCACAGTCATTATTTCCGTTGCATTCGTTGATATCACTGCAACTGAAACCATCACCCTCGTAGCCGGCATTACAAGCACATGAGTAACCGTCTGCTTCATCAGTGCATGCGGCGTTGACATCGCAGTCATCGGCGCCGGTCGCACACTCATCGATTAGTGCCGGCACTGTTGTCGCTGGCGTTGTTGTGGTGGCTGCAGCGGTTGTCTTGACGGGGCGCGTTACTGGCGCACGATCTTTTTTGTTTTTCTTCTTTTTACCGCCTTGCGCCTGATTCATCTGTGACAGAGCAATAAGTTGGGCTAGAACATCAGCTGACGGCATCGCCAGCAAAGAATTATAATCCATATCATCGGTATCTGAGTCACTTTAATATGCTTTGTATTGATTACTTTATAAAAAATGCCCGACTTAATATAGTCCTTTTATTTTATGCTTTTGATTGGTTGGGTCAAAACCATTTTCGGCTGTGGATTATTCTCCTCAGATTTGGTAAAGTTTTTTAATTCAGACTATAAAGATTACTTTACTATAAAGATTGCTTTTTTCCTTCTTGAAAATTTTGGATTGGCTTGGTTTTTTTTCAACTCTCAACAAATTTGGCTCGGTTTTCAAAAAGAGATTGTGCCAATATTCCAAAACAAAACCAAGCCAAGCCAGTGTGTCAGCATTATTTTATCTTCTTTTTAAACAACCCGAAATGTCATTTATTATTTTTGTTTGTCTTTCCTGGACATAATTTAATACTAGTTAAGCTTGGCTTCGCTTTTTTGAAAAAATTGGCTTAGCTTTTTTGATCCTCGAAAAAAATGGCTTGGCTTGGCTTACAAAATTATAGACTATGCCTGTTGACTATTAACGTGTATAAACCAATTACAGGGGGGCCCAAAGTAAGGGCCACCTTTTTTTCGATTTTCATCAGTGCCAAAAGGTGGTCCTTACTTTGGGGTGGCCCTGTACTTAGAAAAGTGATATAATATCCATTGAGATTTCAAATTTTTCAAAATATATTTTATTCATCTGATATTTGGGCATGACGCCATTTTCGATTTTTGCGACTACATGTAAATGATAAATAATAATTATTTTATTATTTATGATTTAATCGGAAAATGTTTGAGAATGGCGTCATGCCGAAATACGAGATAATTAGAGAAAGAAAGATATTGGTAAAAAGCACCATCCTGAAGAAATCCTGCGAGAAGACATTGCTGATAATGCCCAGTGCCACTATTAAGCCACCTGGCAGCTTCATTTTTTTTCACGGGTATCAATCCGTCCCTTATCGACACGAGATTAGATCCGTGATAACTTTTGATGGATTTAGAATCAAAAATTGAAGTTTAACCTTTATAAATAAAAATAAAAAAAATAGAGACAGTATGGATGCTGAAAGCACTCGTATTTTAATGTCTAGTTACATATGGTTTGTGAAAAATAAAAATAAGAAAATCGTGCAAATAAACGCGGTAACTGAGAGAGACAAAAATCAGGGGTACCGACCTCAGGAAATCGAAAAAAACTGACCTTGCCATTGTACTCAGAATCTGAAAGTAGATTTTAGGGGTCAAGGTCAGTTTTGCGCCAAGTTCAACGGGTCGCGTGATAAATTAGTCATAAAGACTCAATATTGGCCAAACTTCGTAATAACTTTTGAGTGCCTTAATGAATCTTTTTTTAGTATTTTAAACCGATTTTCAAAAGTTCTTGAATTTAACTCAAAATCTGTACGCAGAGTTACATTAATCATGTGAACCATAGCGAGTCGCTATAATAGCGACGCAAAATTATGTCATAAAAAATCATTTTTCGAAGCCACACTTTGTTATAACGTTAGCTACAGCCTCCTTAAAGCCTGACGATTTCATTATCTCTGTTGAATTTTTCCAGGTCTCTAATACACTCCCTGCGCTGTTATTTTGTCACTCGTTATCTTGCAGATTTTTTGTCGGTCAATTTTCCAGGCATCCCTATCTTTATATGTTAAGCCCTGCGCCGTTGTCTTGCGGATTTTTTCATGTGATAGTTGCGAGATAACAACGTACGGGTGTAGTCATTCGTGTACACGACCAATGATTGAATTTTAGTTAGAGATTAAAAAGATATCGACGGAGTCAAGAACTACTAACGATTTTTTTAGCAAACATTTTTAGTTCGCAAAAATGCTGTACCAAGCTTTTAAGTATGGAAATACTGTTAACATCATACAAACTTCAGAGTTTGAAAACAGTTTTTAAACCTCATTTAGCACGTTAGAAGTAATTTGTATCGATACTTTTATATTCCAAATGTTGACCCGATAACGGCGCAGGTAATATATATAGCATAATACAAAATGTAAATATAGTAAATTTAGACTATTTTGAGCTACCTCGAAATATCAACATATGGCATACATTTCCTCAACGTATCGCGATTCCCAATTATCTTACCGAATGTCCTACCAAATTATTTCAACAAAATTCAATTATCTTGACACTTTAACAGGAAAAGATAGTAGTTTAAGTAGTTAAATATAACGTAAGATTAGTGGTTAGGTGGTGTATGTCATATATCATAAAAAAATTCTCTCAAATAATGAGTGCGTATTTTCAGAAAAAAATGTTGTTATTTAAATATTCATGTTTCTCAAATTATATTAAAGACCTTATTAAGGACCTTATTACTTAAAGTAAGACCTTATTACTTAAAGTAATCATAAGACACATTAGTTGAGAATTTTTCAAGCGTCGATGTTTTTCGACAAAAATTTTTATATAAATTAGCTTCAGGAAAAAGAGTAAGATTTGACTTTAAGTTTTAATAAAATAACTGAAAATACTTCTGGATTTTATCAATTACAATTTACAGAGGATCGACAAATAAGGTTCCCTCAAATAAGGGTCGTTAACGCCCAACAAGAGTCAATTGCGCCAAATAAGGGTCGTTTTTTTTCGAAAAAAATGTTATTGCGCCAAATATTATTAAGGGTCGCTAATTTTAAGGTTGATTCCTACAAATATTTCTTAATATTTTCTTTTCCGCTCATCGATATAATAAATTTAAATTGTTTAAAACTCTTATTTAGTATTTAAAGTTAAAAAAAAATACAAAATAAAACGCAAAAAACATATTTTCATACAGTATCAGCAATAAAATGTGCTTATCCTGTGTTCGCCATATAAGGGTCGTTTTTGTAAACACGAAACTCCCTTATTTAGCGACTCCTCTTTAGATTCATAATCGTTAGATTAACACAACTTGAAATGGGAGATAGCGGAAGATGGACAGAATGCGTGTTTCCGTACTCATGACTCATAACATAGAATTATTTAAACTTTTTTATAAAACAAAGGTGTTAAAGAAATTAATGACGAAATGAAAAGGAGACTACACCCCCTGCGCCGTTATCTTGCAACTATCGCATGAAAAAAATCTTCAAGATAACGGAGCGAACTGGGACATCGGCAAGATGACAGCGCAGGGCTTAACACATAAAGATAGGAATTCCTGGAAAATTGGCCGAAAAAAATCTGCAAGATAACGGAGCCAACGGGAAAATCTGCAAGATAACGGGTGACAAGATAACAGCGCAGGGGGTGTATATCTGTTTCAGGTTTCTCCATAATCAGACTGTGTCTCAAAATAAATAGTACATGAGTGGGAGAAGATCGTCTGGACTGCTCTGAAGCTCCGTTCGGTAACAGTCTCTTCGCAAATGTGCATCTCTTGTATGTTAAAAATTGTTTTGTTAAAAAATAGTGTTTAAAAAATAGTGTTAAAAAATTCTAAATCCGTGTTGGCGAGAGGTGTTTGATGGATCTGCTGCGAAAACAGAATGAGAGCTGTCAAAGAACCAGTGCATTTTTCATGTGATTTTTGGCAAAAATCCCATCGATGTCAGACAAAAATGGGCTCCACTTGTGTCGCTGTTGAATTATGTTTGAATAAGTTAGCTAGATTTAGATTATAGAATAATATTTAGCAAGATCGGGCGACATGCCGGGCAGAAACGGGATTGTTTTTCTCAGTACATATTATGTAATGATCGTAGCGAAAGGTTTGGCTCAACTGATACCACATCGGTTTTATGATTATAAACAAAATAATTATTTATTATTATTTTTGAAACGAGTCAAAATTATAACAAAAATACACGTACCTGTTTTTCTATGAAAATAAAAATAGCAACTACAAAGACAAAGTCTCGAGTTAATTCATTTGTTCCAATTACAGGGTGAGGTAATATAGATGTTTAGCCATTTTTTGTGATTTATATTCGCTCAGCGCACTTGCGAACGAAAAACGGCTTAGCATCTATATTACCTCACCCAGTAGAAATTGCAGTACGCTCTGATGACCTAAAAATCTAATACCAGTCGACACATATAAAAAACGAATCAACTGACATCCTCATTGGAAATCATGACGGTTTAATAGATAGGTTAAAATAAGGGACACGTTTTGGCGCTAGCGAGCTCTATTCTAATATTTTTTCTGCTTTTGTAATTTTCTACTTTGCTTATTTTTATGTTTAATTGAAAAAAAAATTTTTTTTTTTAATAGTGAAATTTATTTCATTAGAGTAATTTGATAATAAAAATGATATTTGAAGTTTTCCTTAATCCTGCGTAGAAAGCTTCGTTTAGTCGAAACAGATGAATTTATGAGACGGTCGAAATAATATTGCATTTTGACCGCCGCTGTCAACAGACATCAAAAAACATTTTTAGTACTAAATTTTATATGAGATTGTTTTGTTATTTGATTTTTCTCTTGGTTAGAAAAATATTTCAGAATTCTGCGAAACTAGTACAGTTCAAATTTAAAATAACCTAATATTATTTATGCCTGAAAACTATATAAAAAGTGCAAAGTCTTGAAATTGAAGGTTTTCCAATTTATAAAAAAAGTAATAAAAAATCTTGAATCTCAGAAAACAAATGTTCTTCCATAAATAATTAAATAATTATGATGACTAACATAAAAAATAGACGCGAAAGGCAATTTTGAGTAAAACACATTGCATTACAACTTGTATTCGGAGAAAAGGTAGAATTCGTTTCCACAAAGTTTCAAATCTGATTTATGTGATAATAAGAGATAAAAAAAATAAGCGGTGGTGGCCTCAAAAAATTGAAAAAAAAACTGTTTTAGCCATTGTATTTAGAATCAAAACGTAGATTATAAGGGAAAAGGTCAGTTTTGCGCCAAGTTCAACGGGTCACGTGATAAATTACTCACAAGGCTTCTAAAAAGCCCATATTTTGATGTCCATATTTTGAGGCCTATATTTTGATGCCCGTTGAACTTGGCGCAAAAATGACCTTGGCCCTTATAATCTACTTTTGGATTCGGAGTAGAATGGNGTTTGGCCCCGCTAGGTCTGACAAATTCTTTGATGTGCCGCGCCAATGAGAAGGCCGCATTTTGTCAGAATTCTGACAAATTTTTCAGAAAAAAATATTCTGACAAATTTTTTTTCAATTTTTTTTTTTGATTTTTTTCAAATTTTTTATATAAATTTTATATAAATTTCGTATACATTTAATATACATTTTATATTAAAATACTAAATATTGCAAAAAATTACCAAAATCGCGCGTCACGCATGACTCGCTCTCTTTCGTGCCAATCGTTCGCGTGTAGTTATTTTTTTTTTGTTGCCGTGTTCTAAGCCTTAGCAATGAACTATTTTTATTGGTTAATCATAGTAACGTTAAAATATATAACAAAATCAAGGTTACAAAATAAGATTCATCGTGAACAGTCATGAGTTTTCATGACATTCCATGATCAAGTTTTTCGTGATTAGTCATGAATATTTCAAAATATAAAACAAATTATTTATTTTCCTCATTATTTATTCAATAAGCATATGTCACAGTAATTAATACAGAATTATAAAACAAATAGAGTTGCAGAAAATAACGTTTAAACCCAACCATCATTTCTAGGGTGAACAATCATCTGCTTAAGTTGTTCATGGTTTCTTTCCTTTTCAATACGGGACATTTGTATTGTTTGCCTCTTGTTTTGTAGTATGCTAGTCAAAAAGGTGGCAAATTGTGTAATACAGATGACAATTTGTAAAATCATGCAAGTATTTATACAACTATCTATTTCCTTGAATTGTGATCTCATATATTTTNACAGAAAAATAAAAAGCGGTAACTAAATGTGTTATCGCTTGTTGGTTTTCTGTCTTACCCTTCTCCAGTATTGGTACAACCTATGCTGTCGGCCTCAGCTCCCCCATTAAAGACCATTAGTTTTACAAAACCCCACTAAAAAGCTAAAATAATTAATGTTATAGGTGATAAGTTATAAGATATAATATAAAAAAATACTCACTTTCCTGTCCCTTCTTGCACAATGTAAATTATATTCGTTCCAATTATCGGATTTGTCATACTGTATACTCCGCGTTTTTTCACAATCCGACAAAATTTGATTTGTGTCCAATTTTGGACATTTTCTTCATTGCATACACTATATTGTGTATGAAAATTTGCAATCAAATTTCTTGCTAAATCTATAACCCAAGGGTTTTGCGCACCACCTAATCTATTATTAAACATTAAATGGTGCTCCAAATTAATTCCTTGAATTTCTAGTGTTTTTATAACATAAGCATTTAAAAGCTCATATTCTGAAGAAACTTGAGCAATTTTTAAACTAAAAAATTGCATGCTTCGAAAAAAAAATTTTTTCTAAGAATGAGGGTTCGAAAAAAAAAATTCAAATACCCTATTTTTTGTAAAAACCCTAAGGTCATATCATGACGTTTTTAACACTAATAAATAGAAAAAATCCCAACCCACGCAATTTTGTTTCGAAAAAAAGTTTTTTTCTTTGCTAATCCCTTAAAACATGACAGGTTAAAATAACGACACGCGAAAGATTGGCACGAAAGAGAGCGACTCATGCGTGACGCGCCATTTTGGTAATTTTTCTACAATATTTTTTTTTAGAAAATTTGAATAAAACGTAACTACGAATGATCGTGATTAATCAGGATAATTCACAATGAATCTTATTTTGTAACCTTGATTTTGTTATATATTTTAACGTTACTATGATTAACCAATAAAAAAAGACTTCCTTTTTAATGCTTAGAACATGACAGCTAAAAAATAACTACACGCGAAAGATTGGCACGAAAGAGAGCGAGTCATGCGTGACGCGCGATTTTGGTAATTTTTTGCAATATTTCATATTTTAATATAAAATGTATATTAAATGTATACGAAATTTATATAAAATTTATATAAAAAATTTGAAAAAAAAATCAAAAAAAAATTGAAAAAAATTTGTCAGAATATTTTTTTCTGAAAAATTTGTCAGAATTCTGACAAAATGCGGCCTTCTCATTGGCGCGGCACATCAAAGAATTTGTCAGACCTAGCGGGGCCAAACCATCTCCCTATATATACTACTTATGATGACTTACATAAAAAAAAAACGCGAAAGGCAATTTTGAGTAAAACACATTGCATAATGCAATGTGTTTTACTCAAAATTGCCTTTGTTGTAATTTACAACTTGTATTCGGAGAAAAGGTAAAATTCGTTTCCACAAAGTTTCAAATCTGATTTATGTGATAATAAGAGATAAAAAAATAAGCGGTGGTGGCCTCAAAAAATTGAAAAAAAAACTGTTTTAGCCATTGTATTTAGAATCAAAACGTAGATTATAAGGGAAAAGGTCAGTTTTGCGCCAAGTTCAACGGGTCACGTGATAAATTACTCACAAGGCTTCTAAAAAGCCCATATTTTGATGTCCATATTTTGAGGCCTATATTTTGATGCCCGTTGAACTTGGCGCAAAAATGACCTTGGCCCTTATAATCTACTTTTGGATTCGGAGTAGAATGGTTTAAACAGTTTTTTTCCAATTTCTTGAGGCCACCACCGCTTATTTTTTTCTCTCGAAGTTACATTCTGAATCCTGTGATATTTTCTTTCGAATAAACCTGCTCTTAAAAAAGTTTTTTACAGTTCAACACTTGCGTAAGAAATCAAAATGTATAACGGAGGCATTCCAGCTTGTATTCGGCTATATGTGATTGTTTTAAACAGAAGAATTCTTAATATACATTTTTGTGTCTTAATATACATCGCATTATAGTTAGCTTTGCTAGAGAATTTATTTAACGAACGTAACAAAAAAAGACAAATTTGTTGTTGAGCAAGTATTAAAGGACACCAAATGTATTTTGTGTAGTACAGTCAGAGTTTAATCAGGTTGATAGCCTGTCGTCGCGACGTGTCACTGTCAAATATGTTAGACAAATATGATTAAATATGATCAAATATGATTAAAAGTTTGGCCGATTTCGGATTTCCGACAGTAACATGTGTTGTTGATGACACAGTTTGATAAAATATAAAACAAATCCTTAATTAATAATGTATTAAATAAGAATTCTTGGCGATTCTACCAACAAAAAAAATAGAGGGTACACGCGATCTTCTGGTACTTAAGCTTTTTTGGTGCTAACAGTCGAGTTTTATGAAAATGAACAATTTAGCTTCTCAGAAATTTTGAGCCTTTCATTAGACTTGATTCGAGAGAATTCATGAAACTCGGCTATTACAATTGTATTTCATGAGGAACGCGTATTTGGGTACACGCGATCATTGGTACTTAACCCTTAATTGGTACTGAATGCTTTTCAGTACTAATGCTCCAATTGGTAATGAGCCAGTACCGAAGAAATAAATTCACCTGAAGAAGCATTAAGGACAGAACATACACATTAAGTACCAATTGAAACGTCAGCACAAACTGATTTTATTTATCTTTGTCCTTTTTCCGGTTTTCACGTTCCCATAATACTTCGAGAAAAATGGAAAAATAATTGAATTATATAAAAATTAAATAATATAATGAATAAAATGAAAAAACGCAAACGGACAAACCCCAAACCGGAGAAACCAAAAATCGGAAAAACCTGGGAACGAAAAACTGTTTTTGGTTTTCTCCGTTGTCTTATTTCCTTATTTTTAAGTTAATCCGTTTCTGGAGATTGAAAGTTCGTTTTCAATATTTGCCAAACACTGCCTTTTGCGCATATTTCATATTTACGAGAGGTTAGACGCGTCTAGACGTCGTCAACGCCGTCGTTGTCTGATGGCTGGACAAATTGGTCAATGTTGATCGTGGAGCCCGAGTTAGCTTCTGTATCATAACCATACACGTAAGCATGGTTCCAATCTTCTTCAGTGAGAGGTTGCCAGTTGTAGTTGCAATTGTGTTCAGTATTACAACACTGGTAACATTTTGATGTTGGCATCATACCTAAGTTAAATTGAATAAATGGTTGCTGTTAAGTTGTATTGCCGACAAAAATTAAACAACTACACCACCTAACCATTTGACTTAACACCATTTGGCTTAACAGTTTGCATTTGACTTAACAGTTTGCAGTTGAATTAACACTTTTTTTGTCCTTTTTTCGTCTTTTTTTTCAGCATTTCCGCCTACGCCCTTGGGGTTTATAACGCCGCCTGACGGTTTATCAGGCCGGTTTTGGAAGGAGAAAGTGACCTGACAAACCTTCAGGCGGTGTATAACAATTTTTTGTATTTTTTTGTTCATTTAGTTGTTTTATATCATTTTTTTGAGTTTTCCAGGGTTTTAACCTACGCACTACCCATGTGGCTTAATAGTTTGCATTTGACTTAACAATTTGCATTTGAATTAACACCTTTTTTTCGGGAAAAAATGTGTTAAGTCAAATGGTTAGGTGGTGTATCATATGTTCAGACTGAGAAAAAGTGCTCCCAACTAAGCTAATATATGACCCATACTTTAAGTCTAAATATTTGGTTATTTAAACTCTCAGGGGGAAAGAGTTTTTGGGAACCCGTAGGGGGGAAAAATGTGTGTATACACGCATTTAGAAAATTCACAATAATTCGCAACAAACTACGTCGATCTAACTATTCAAAAATTGATTTGGGTCACCAAGGCCCCCTAGAGAGCCGTTTTAAATCTCCAACCTACACAAAAAAATACCGACAATGTAATTTTTCGAAAAGTTAAGGGGAGGGGGTAAGCAATACTCGTTTTGACCAACGTGGCCTCCATATGCCTTTAATCGACGAAAAAAAAAATTTTGTGAATATACTGATAGTATACACACAGTTACTCTTGGGAGTTAATTAGAGCGAATTTCGTTCTGTGACATAATGATAGAGTACATGAGAGGCGATAACATACCATTTTGATATCCATTAAGGACATGTTCGTGTTGATTAAAAAATTGCGTATTTGAATTGCTACTGGCGCCTCCGGTGATGTAAAATCCATGTAATTCCATGCCATTAACGTCTGTGTAGGTGTTATCGAATGGTGCACCACCAAATGAGCCACCATAACCAAAACTGGATCCGGCGCTGCCTCCACCGGTGATACCTCCATTGACAATATTGGAGATCCAGTTGTCGGCTTTCACGTCATGAGGTCGGTGGGCAATTTTGTCGAGCATTCCGCTTTCGTCACCAGGCCAGCATTGTCGGCCAGCTGTGTGTAAGGTTCAAACATGAAACTGATAAAATACAACATTCAACCTTGTTGTTTGTTATTTACACCGAAATTAGAAATACATCCTTTGCGCCGTTATCGGGTCAACATTTCGCCCGATAACGGCACAAGGGTTGTACGACATTTATAAAAAAAAAATAAATTTTTCATTCGATATATTATGAAAGCAAATGCATGAATAAAAACGTTTTATACTATTAAATACTATCAATTATTTTTGACCTTCATTATTCAAAATAAAAGATTTGCAATTGTATTGATAATACTTTTAATTTTAATTTTTGGCAAGAGTAAAAAATCAAATTGATGGTTGTTCAATTATGGTATTGAAGTTTTACACTAATTAAAAAACTCTTCTTCTGAATCATCTTCATTTTAACTCCAAAAAAAAAACGGAATGTAAAACTTTATGTTTTCTTAGAAAAAATGTTCCCCCGTTAAATTGCTAAGGTGGCGTGCTCAAATATGATATCGCGGGGTTTCCCTCGAAGTTTTAGTGGAACGATTTTGAATTTTTAAATATATCCATGTTCAGTTGTTTGTCTAACCCTTCCTTTGACCAGGAAGTTTTGATATTTTTGCATATAGCATGCTTGAGCTTGTTTACATCCAGCGTGAACTTCCGTGACGTAACCCCATGTTCGTCGTTCGAGAATAAAGCACGTACCAGCTGAGTATTCGCATGATCGTTGATTAAGACTGCTGTGGCAAATGGCCCATAGGTTCTCATCGGTCAAATCGGTTGGGTTTGAGTTTGTGTCATCGGGATCAACTAGTTTGAATTTTTGGTTGGTGGTATCCCAATACATTTCGCGACGGATGTGGCATGTATGACATTTAAGTTTAGCATGATCGTGAACTTCATTTGTTGCACCATTAACGCTGGCGTCAAGGCCTTCGTGCCAACGGAAAAACGAATAGAAATTGGGGTTGCTCTGACCATTAATAGTCACTGGATTACTACCGCCATAGTTAGTTGAGTCAAATTCGGTGTTGCCAGTAGAAGATACAAAGATGCCTGGTGATGTTCCCAATTCCCACGAAGAGTCAAAATAATCGCCTCGCCATCCATCAACAGCCGACGGGCTGAAATCATTTGAACCATGTTTTGAACCCCAGGAGTTGACAAGTTGATCTGGATCTCGGTAATCGTGATTAAGCCCGCTGACTAAGTCGACGACAAATCGATCATCATCGACCTGCCATGGTTGATCGTGCCATTTACGCGACGGATTTGCGCCGTTTTGTCCGGTACCCCACAATGATCCGGTTGGGAAGCCGTGCAAACCTTCAAGTGAGTCATCTTGTTGATGATGAACATTCAAATTTAAGTGGCGTGTTGCATCCTGAAAAATGAAATATAAGATGTTTGTAACTACTTGTGCCATCTCTTAGTTGGACAAAAAATCAAAGTGTTGTTTTCCGGTGTTATTACCGAAATTTCAAATACAGAAACAAAATTGTTATCGAAATATCACAAAAAGGATCTAAGTCGAATTTTATTCAACTTGCGAGCAGAATGACATTTCAAAAAATAAATCCAAAGCACTATTGTAGGTAAATTTTATACTTACCACTAAATTGTTCTGAACTTGATGATCTTGATTGTAAACATTTTGTTGTTCTTGTCCCCACTGTCGGTGCATAAAAGACCAGTACTTGTTGAGGTTATTGTTGTCCGTGTAGTCTACAGCACGGCCCATATTGTCGACCGAAAAGGTACCGCCGGTGTAACCGACGTCATTATTACCGCCAGTAGAGTAACCGTGAGAATGACCGGTAAATGCAGGTTTATATCCAGAGTGACCATGATAATCTTCGTAACTGCTATAACCGCCGTAAGCTTGAGCACCGGATGATCCGAATCCATAATAATCCGTACCTTGGTGACGCTCTTCCTCTTCGACTGGTGCTTGTGTCTTTAATGGTTCAGAAAAAAACAAATTATCTTCATTTTTTCAATTTTTTCAAACTTCTTCAAATTTTCAAATCCAACATAATTAATGCTCTTGTTGGTGTAATTAATAAATATATAACCGCCGTTCACTTTCAAAATTCTATGGCTCGAGTGAATTATCGAGTTAATATCATATTAATTATTATATTGGGCAAGTTAAAAAAATGCGCTGCAAAGCAGTCAAATCCGGGTCTATTGATATCATTTTAATCTTCGACAGTTGCGCGTTCAGTTGGTTCGCAAACTAGTTCCGGTCGTATGTCTACAACGCTACAAAACTATGAACCTCAAAAACAATACAACTAATGCTTGTGATAAACGAATTCTGGGCTAATAAATAACGATAATCGTTACCAATTTGATAAAAGTTTTGTAGCATAGTTTTGTAGCGTTATAGACATACGACCGGAACTAGTTTGCGAACCAACTGAACGCGCAACTGTCGAAGATTAANTCCGAATCCATAATAATCCGTACCTTGGTGACGCTCTTCCTCTTCGACTGGTGCTTGTGTCTTTAATGGTTCAGAAAAAAACCAAATTATCTTCATTTTTTCAATTTTTTCAAACTTCTTCAAATTTTCAAATCCAACATAATTAAGGGTCTTGTTGGTGTAATTAATAAATATATAATACATTTTTCCACCCAAATAGGCAACGAAATGACGTAATTACCCAAATAGGTAACGATTTTTTTTCTTAATATGTTTTCGCTCAAAAAACGTTTGAACAAATTTATTGACTCTAATACATGTAGTTAATTAGACCAGATGTTTCAAATGTGTACATCTTTTATTTCTAGAATTCTTGTTCTATCAATATTTTTTTTGTTTTCTGTGGAAAAAACGACTACCCAAATAGGCAACGTTTTTTTCAGAAAAAAATATTAACTATTTGGGTAGAGGACTGTAATTCAAATCTTACGCTGTTATAAACCATAAAATCTTTTCATTTTTTTTTGTTTTAAACCAATGAGTTATTCAAATTTGTGATTATACTTAAAACGCTTTCAGGCTTCTAAGTATAGAGTCTAAGGTTTTGAAATTTTATGAATTTTGAACCATAGCGTTGTTGTCTGTTGTCGGAGTTCTTTTTTGTTTTGTTTTATATAATTATAACACCAGTGACGTTAGTGTTATCAATGACTCTCATTTTTATAAAAAAAATTTGATTAATAAAATTGTGAAAAAAAAATTACATAAAAAAATAAATAAAAAACAAATAGCGTAAACACAATAAGTTAAATTTTACTAATAAAAAACGATTTCAATTAATTAACCAATATAATTATATACTGACTTTGAGAAAACACGATTGAAGTTTTGGCGGTTTTTAACTTACGTTGTTAAAAAATAAGTAATTCAGAATCTTGAAATTTATGTGATATTCACAGTATCACAATGAAATAATCAATAAAAATATCAGGATAAAGTTGTTTAGCTAACATATTGACACTTTCGGGAGAGTGCTATAAATAAAAAAACGGCTATGAATTATTAAAGAAGTACAAAGGATATACCGTTGCCGGTCCGAAACTCCGTTAACCGTTCACTTTTGAGCTAATGTTTTTTTCAGAGCTAACGTCTACAAGATGCGCCGTTAGTCGTCCACTTTTAAAAAAATTAGTGGACGGTTAACGGCATATGCTGTGTATAGGCAACTTTCAATTGTCATCGTGACTCATTTCCCCCGAATCAATTTTTTGTCACCATATGAAGTATCAAGACATAAGTTAAACAACTTAAATAAGTTTTAAATAATTCCAATAAAAAAGTAAACCCATGACGTTGTGGTTGTTGTTGACGTCGGCGTTGTTGTTGTCGTCTATAATGGGGTTATTAGAAAATAAACAATGTTTATTTTTGTCAAGATCTGACGTGTCGCGACATGAGTTAAACAACTTTGGAGGTAATACAGTCCTTGATTCCATAAAGGGCGTTTCCATTACGACCATTTATCCAATAATGGCCGTTTTTTTCCTCAAAAAACTGATTATTCCATAACGGCCGTTTTTTTATTAACGTATTGAAAACTAAGGCACTTCAATGCAAAAGTTAACGATTAAAATACACGACTGGCACATAAATAAGGGAATAAGTCGTAAAATAAATATTTTAAAATAAATTAAGACATTTCATTTATATTTGTACAAAATTAACATCATGAGGGGCCCTAATTACATACGCTTTTTTCGGAGAAAAGAAAACGGCCGTTATGGAATCAAGGACTGTAACTGATAAATAACTTCGATAAAAAAAGTAAACCCATGACTGTGTGGTTGTTGTTGACGTCGTCGTTGTTGTTGTCGTCTTTGGTGGGGTTATAAAAAATCAATAAACAAAGTAAAAAAATGTTTGTCAAATGCGGTGTCGAGATATGAGTTAAACAACTTTTGTGAAGAAAAAAACTGTTAAAAAAATTCGAAAAAAGTAAACCCTTGACGTTGTGGTTGATGTTGTTTTTGTTGTTGTGGTGGTTGTTGTCGTCTTTACTTGGGTTATTAATAACAAAAAAAATAAATAAATAACAAAAAACAAAACAAAATAAATAACAATACTGTTAAATAATATATACATATTGCTTGGCCAATAATTATGAAGGACCGTTCATACTCATCGTACAAAACGTAGGTAGTCGGCCAATCTGCAAAAAACGTTTATAGACAAATTACAAAGTATTGGACAATAAATGTTACATTTGTCTGTTAAATTTGTGCTCGAATAGTATGTACGATCAGAATTTAAAAAATGCAAAAATATCTGTGTTTAATAAAATATTTTTTTCTGAAAATAAAACTCAGAATAGGATATCGAATAGAAAAATAAAAATAAAATTTGTAATAAAAAAGTCATATAAATAAAAATTTTGAATATATTCAAGTCGAAAAATTCAGTCAAAGTTAATAATATTTGACAAAACATAAATACGCATACAGTACATTTCTCGAAACCTGTTGCTACTAGTAGCATTTACTAAGACGTATTTTAATTTTGTTGAAATAAATGTTAAAATACTCGGTAAAAAATAATAAATAACATGTGAACCCATAACGTTGTTGTTGTTGTCGTTGTCGAAGTTGTTGTAGTTGTCTTCAAGATGAGTTGATTAATTAAAAAAATAATTTTTTAACAAATTAAAATAAGACATAAATAAACAAAAAATTGAAGAAAGTAACTTGAAAGAAAATGTAAAGATTCTCAAACAAATTGAAAAAACAGAATGGATGAAATATTGAATTCGTAATATCGAGTGACAAAGTTTAAAACCAACAAGTTTTATGAAGTTTTTTCATGATTGAGTTCAAGCAGACTTGATATAAAAGGTTAATTATTACGAAAAATTAGCCAATGACCGCTGAGCAGATTTTTTCAAAGAACTAAAAATAATTATAATTAATGTTGCGCAGACCTCGTCGTAATCATCTTACGTAAAAATAGCTTTAGAAGTTTATATCTATGATACTCGACAGAGTCAATTTTAGCACTCGATATTGAAAATAACGTTTGAAATATTGTTTTTTTTATAATTTTGAAAACATAAAAAAATTATATATATTGTGACTAAATAACTTTCGATTATGGATTTTGAACTCAAAACGTAGTAGTTGTCGTCGTTGTAGTTGTTGTTGTTGAAGTGGTTGTCTTGAATCCAAGTTCATGTAATTTGTGAACAAAAATAATAAAAATTGTGAAAAAAATGATAAATAAAAACAAATTTATAACAAAAATTTAACGAAAAAATAAAAAAAATAAAATTAAGAATATCAAATTAAAATTAGTGAAAAAGAATACTTTTTGATTTTAAAATAAGTCGTTGTCAAAAAAATATAAAGAAGGCCTTATTAAGGACGAATAAAAATTTAATTTCTTAAAGACTGTGAAGTAATTTGGAAACATAAAAATAGTTATGAAGTTTTATTAAAAAAATTTGAACTCGTAGCGTTGTTGTGGTGGTTGTTGTGGTTGTAGTTGTTGTTGTCTTACGACTAGTTCAATTAAGTCCTTCTAGTTTTTAAATAAAAAAAACATATCTTATCAGCTTCTTATCAGATGTAATTAGAGACAAAATCAAACTAAAGACGACATCCATTTTGTCAGCCTATTTTTCATTTTCAATATGCATGAATTAAACTGAAAAAAGCTTAAGTTTATTATACAATTGATAAATCTTAAAACCTAATCAGTTATCTCAGCACCAAAAGTGCTCAAATCTTGTGAAGTTACTTAAAGGTTTTTGAGATAATTAGCTGTAGCGTTTGGTATTGTACTTGCTGCAGCGTGACGTGTGGGTCTCAAAATGTAATAATAATTAGTCTTAAAATAACAGGTCACAGGGTGGTTTTGAAAAACACAATTGAAAATAAAACTTAAAAAATGGAAATAAAATTGAAAAACGAAAATGAAACATAAAATTGAAAAAAAAATTTAGAATTAAAAATGAAAAAAGTAATTGAAAAAAAAATTGAAAAATGAAATTGAACAATGAAATTGAAAAATAAAAATTGAAAAATGAAATTGAAAAATGAAATTGAAAAATGAAATTGAAAAATGAAATTGAAAAATGAAATTGAAAAATGAAATCGAAAAATGACATTGAAAAATGGAATTGAAAAATGAAATTAATAAATCGGGAAAAATTGAGATGAGCAAAAAAATGTTATACACAAGTAAATCAAAGTACGTCCTACAATATCATAGGGTGTATTTTGAAGGTTTGACGCAGTTTGAACTCAAGGCGTTGTTGTAGTAGTAGTTGTCTTTGAGTAAGTTCATATATGATGAGAAAAAAATTGAATGAAAAATCCAGTTGATAAAAACTCATAAAAATTTCAAATTGATGTTCGTTACACCAAAAAAAATATTAAGTTTCCATAATCAGGGATTTAATGATGTGCTTGTGATGCGCTTTACAGTATTGTTAGCAGTGTTCCGAAAATGCGACGACCGCTACCGAAGTTTTGAGAATCATCGACGACCGACGACCGTCGCTCTGTTGACGACGGTCGTCCGACAAACAACGTCCGACGACCGACGTCCGACAAAAGACCGAAATTTTTTGTTTTTTGTTTCACTAGTTTCCCATATGATAAATTGGGATCATTTATTTACATAATAATATTTTTTTAAATAAATTGAAGCTTTCATAATATGAGACTAGATTGTTTTATTTATTCGTCGGGTAACCGTCTAGCGTTTGTCGACAAACGTCGGTCGTCGACGACCGCTACCGCTAAATTTCAGGCATCAACCTCCGCGCGACGACCGCTAGCGCCAATTGGGGGGTTTTCAGAACACTGATTGTTAGTCTAACAATAAAAACAATAGCACGTACAAATATTTACACAATAAAATAAAGAAACTTAATAGTCGTGTTTTATTTAAACTCGGAACGAGTCTGAATTAAAAAAAAAATTTACATAAACAATGAAATACATTACTTGATATGATAAGGAAACAAAAAGCGCCCTAAAGGAAAAAAAAAGTTAGTATCGGAAGAATAATTTTCTCTTAATTCGAATCGTAAATCTTTTAATCAATCTACAATTTTAAGAAATGGTATGTCGCATGTTCTCCGAATAAAACTTAAAACCAGAAAAAAACATTTTGGTAATACTGTTTAGCGTTTTATCAATTGGTCAAGGTTTCAATGTATTTAGACAAAAATTCAAAAAAAGATAAAATTTGTTTTTTAACTGTTATATTTTCCAATTTGATTGAAGTTTAAATCATTAAAATATGATTTAGAACAATTAAAAATCATATTTGGAACTCTTAACGTTGTGGTTGTGGTTGTCGTCGTTGTAGTGGTTGTTGTCTAAGACGAGTTGTGAACAATTTAACAAACAAATAAGTATTCGCGTTATTGTGTATGAATTAAGGTTTGAAATTATCGAAGTTCTCGATTTAATAATTTTAACAGCGAAAACCATTTCGACCAGGGTTTAAAAAAACACCGCCAGTTGTTTTAAACTTGCCAGGTTGATGGTCTGTTGAATCGGAAACAAATGAAAAATAAAGATACTAATGAATATTTAAAAAAAAAATGTAGATACAATCAAAAAATAATAATAATTTGATGAGACGAATTTAAACATAAATATTACTGGACCTTTTAAAAACCTTTTTTTGACTCGTTCTGATTAAAAATTATCTCGTTCTTGTTCGCGAAAAGACGCACCCGGTGCCCGTCATCTGTCTGCAATTTTAAGACCGACTTTGCAACGTTCTCAATACTAAACACTTTATTTGTTTGATCTAGTTTTTTTTCAAAATACATGCCAGAAGTATCCTTTATCTTTTAAGTATATAAAATGTTATAATTTAAATACATAAAAGCGTTCAAAGCCGTGTTATAATTTGCCTATTTTTTTCTTTCTTCTCTATTTTTGATTACACGTTGGGTCATTTCAAATAAAAAAATTAACTAGGAGGAGGTAAACATGTTAAAACTGAAAAAAGAACAAAACTTCGGTAATAATCAGAAAGATAGAGAATTTAACGCAGAGTTTCGAAAACTTTAATAAAAACCCAGATATTTGTTATACTTTTTTCACGGAATTGAGACTGTTCCCAAATTGCAGACAGAACCCAGGGACGAGTTGAAATAATTTAAAAATAATAGGTTTTTTTAAACTCGTAACGTTGTTGTTGTGGTAGTTGTGGTAGTTGTGGTTGTTGTAGTGGTCTGATATTGAATTCACAAGTTGTGTTCATTTACATTTATATAATTGCACTGCCAAATTAGTACAGCCCAAACACACACACCTAATCTTTAAAATTTAGATTAAAACAGTTAATATATGTTACTAAAAAGATTTGCAGGAAATTTTTTCAAGTGTTGTTGCGTTTTCACAAGAAGCATTGATTAATAGAATTCAGAGAAAGAATTCAGAAAAAGATCTAATGATTAAGCTTAACGTTTGTATATTAACTCGTCCCGTTTGCGAGAAGACGCGTCCCATCCCCGTCATTAGTCTACAAAAAATGCAGACTCGTACTTCAAAGGTGATTAAAACAAGGAGTTAAATATTTTTCTCTGATTATTTTTGCAAGCTGGCACCCAAAATTTTTCGACATGGAAACGTGCCCATTAAAGACAAGTTAACGAAGCTCCGAATTCTTGCAAAAAAAGTTTATTCGCTAATTTCTATCTCGGTTTTTGATTGACATACAACTAAGCTCGAAATTGTGAATCCTTAACGTTGTGGTTGTTGTACTTGTAGTTGTTGTTGTGGGCTCCTCTGCTGATGCTTCATAATCAGCAAAGTTGAGGTCGTTGAAGTTGAAGTCTTCTGGTGCGTTATCTGAGGTCGATTCTCCATTGTAATCATAATAATCGCCAAACTGGTTCATGTCCATACCTTCGAAAGCACCACCAATGCCGCCTGATCCTTCGACTACTCCAGAAGCACCATCGGTTGCGTCGTAGGCGCCAAAGTCGTCAAATTCAGCAGAATCAGCGCGGGCTGCTTCTGTGGTTGTTGTTGTTGTGGTAGTTGTCGTCGTAGTAGTAGTTGTGGTAGTTGTGGTAGTTGTGGTTGTAGTAGTAGTTGTTGTGGTTGTAGTTGTGGTTGTCGTGGTTGTTGTGGTAGTTGTCGTAGTTGTTGTTGTGGTAGTAGTTGTGGTAGTAGTTGTTGTAGTAGTTGTAGTAATTTCTGTACAAGAGAAGCCGTTACCTTCGTATCCATCGTTACATTGGCATGAATAAGCGCGTGCTGGTTCACCTGGTCGTTTTTTACCTCTTTCAAAACCACCAATTTGTGAAATACAAGCGGCGTTAGCATCGCATTTGTGCGAGCCATTCTTACACTCGTCAATTTGCGTACAAGTGGTTCCATCGCCTTCAAATCCGTTTTTGCAAGTACAAATGAATGAGCCATCAGTGTCGGCACAAGTTGCATTATCATCACAGTTGTTTTTACCAGTCTTGCATTCGTTGATGTTTTTGCATTTGCCACCTTTACCACGGATCATACCATTAGCGAGGTATCCATCGTTGCAAGCACATTTATAATCGCCAAGTTTATTTGTACACGATGCATTTTCCGGACAAATGTTAGCCTGGGCACATTCGTCGATGTCGCTGCACTCGTTTCCATTTCCAGAAAATCCGGGATTGCAGAAGCATGAGAATGAGCCGGGCGAATTGCTGCACTGTGCGTTTTTATCACAGTTGTTTGAGCCGTTAGTGCACTCGTTAATATCCGAGCACGAAAAACCATCCCCCTCGAAGCCAGCATTACAGGCACAGGAGTATCCGTCAGCCAAATCGGTGCAGGCGGCGTTGACGTCGCAGTCATCGGCGCCAGTCGCACACTCATCGACAAGTGCTGGCTCAGTTGGTGCAGGTGTAGTAGCGCGAGTGGTTTTAGGTGGCCTGGTTACAGCAGCCTGCCCGCGGTTGCCTTTGTCCTTCTTCTTCTTTTTACCACCACCTGCGGCGGCGCTGTTTGCCTGCGATAAGGCAATTAATTGGGCGAGAACGTCAGCTGATGGCATCGCAAGCAAGCTGTTGTAGTCCATGTCATCGGTGTCGGAGTCGCTTTTAAAATAGGCTGTACTTTATTATGTTTTTACATCAAAATAAATAGAATTGATAGGTTTTAAGATTTTCATATGTCTGCATTTATATATTCAATTTATATTATACCAGAGTACATCTCGCATAGTTCAACCTCACGCCGCTAAAATTGGAATATAAATATTACTGAAAAATGTTGAAAATACTTGTGTTTTGTAAAAAAAGAGTAGCGTTTTACTTACGGTTTAAATTTTCAGGAGCCTTATGAACTAATTCAATATCTAGGTTTTCAACGTATATTCAAAATTTCCTAATAGACAATTTTTTCTTTTGATCATTACTTAGTTAACAGTCCGTTCCTAAATCCTCCATCACCGAACTGTGCAATAACGGTACCTAAAAGGCCCAAAGCCACTAATAAGCCACCCGGCAACTTCATCTTTTCCACGGTATCAATCCGTCCCTTATCGACACGAGATTAAATCCGTGATAACTGTTAACGTGGATTTATATTATGAATTGTTATTAATTATATTAGAGAACCACACAGTAAACATACAAATTATCGCAAAAGTTTACAACGAATTGGGCATTTATCATAAAAACGGAACTCAAAAGGAAAAAACATGAATAAAACCAACGGTTCTGGCGCGCAACATATCCAGTCATTCAGAATAAGAAAATATTATGTATAGTGTAGTAACAAACCGATTGATTCTAACAAATATGATAAACGGCTGTCATTGAACCCGGTTTATAGAAGAAAAAATCTTATTTTCTAAAACGAATGAAATAATGACTGAATAGACTTATATGTTTATCAACAAACAAACTACACAACCTCACGTTATATTTTATTTTGATAATTGCGGTAAGATAACTCAACTTTGGTAAAGTAACTAACTTAAGTTAAATAATTCAAAACCTTGGTACGTTTTTGGTAAGATAACCTTATTTTGGTGAAATAACCACTGACAAGATAACTCATCATATATGTTGTATCAAAATAAACTGAATATATTTTCAAAATAAGTAACGGTAGGGACGCCAAGTAAAGGTAGGTGGGCGCCAATTAGGGTAGGAGTTATTTTGCAAAAAAAAATGCCGCTAAGTAAGGTTACGCCAATTAAATGTACATTAGGGTCTCCAATTCAAAATATATGATTATATACAGTTCTACTGATTTAGTCTCATGAAAATCGGCTGCGCGTTTCTAGTATACCGTGTCAGCATATTTTAAAATAATATTGGCCAATAGGAGCACCCCATTGCAAGAGAAAAAAAGAAAATTGCTCTATTATTGAAACGCTCAGCCGATTTTCATGAGGCTAAACCTGTATATGATTATTTGCGTAATTAAAAAGAATAAAAATGAAATATAGAATCAATTTGTCAGCCATTTATGAACAAAAGTATAATTGACGTCAAGTAACGGTAAAGAATTAGGTTTTTTCACCGGCTTGTGAAAATAAATTAAATTGTGATCATTATTTTCATATTTTTAAAATAAACATGAGAATCAATAAAAGTATATTTATAGAGTAGATGATCAATTAAATTTATGCAATTCGATTTCACGGTTTTTGTGGTATCTAAAATGCTCTTCCCAATGTGTATGCGCCATTATCTCTGTATCATTCTCTAGTTAGTTTGGTTATATTAAAAAAAATGTTTTTCATATTCTTTCGGAAGATTGTACATATGCAGCGTCATTCATGCTCTCTACAAAGATTGCAACTCTCTTAGTTTGAGCTCTTAAATCTCAATTTTTTGTACTTTCTGTAAAAATTCGGAATGCGCAACCTTCTAAAAACAGGAGTTAACAAACATGTTCAATAACATATTCAATGAAAAATGAAGGCTGAACCCTTAAGTATATGCGACGCCTAGCAAACATAAAATTAATGTATAATATAAATCCAAAATAGCGAGAGGTGTTTGATGGAATCGCTGTGAAACCTGAATGAAAGTAACTCTGCATTAAACCAGTGCTTATATTTTGCAACGTAGGCAGTTGCCAGTCTTTACCTTAATTTTCTTAGTTTTTTTGGACAAAAATTGGCACAAAGGCGCCATGAAAGAGTCTCGGACGCCATCGCAGTACAACGGTAGTCCAGTTCAAATTATGATGAACTGATATCCTCACGCTATTAGGTCACGATATCTTTTGCAATTTTCTAGTATTTTTGAGTTAAAATGATAATTTCTATAATGCAACCTTTGGGACAACACGTTTCAATATGTTATGTTTAGGTGCTGAACATATCTCCACACTTTATTAGGTGTTATACACTTCTGAAGTCCACCTGGTGTACCGCTATGTTTCAGAAAAAAAAATTGAAACATAAATTACGGCACAAGTGAAAATAGGTGAAAAGGGCATAGGACTTAACATACAACATATAACCATGTGAGATAACACCTTTCGGGATAACAGTTAGCAGTTTAAATAACACTTTTATCATCATTTTGGGCTTTTTTTGTCCAGCATTTCTGCCTACACACTACCCATGTGAAATGACAGTTTGCATTTGAGATACACTTTTTTTTTGAATATTAATTACATTTTCTATCAATTCTGAAAACAAATTAACTCCCAGGTCCGTCGCTATTGGCACCTCGTTATTTTCCAAAATGTCCCGCTCGTCCCTTTAACTCTTTTGAAAACTTTTTGTGGATTATCGGTCAACACTAAGCAATTTTTTTCGAGTTTTATTACATAAAAAGTACAACAAACAGGTTTTGTCAAAATAATCAACACCAACTTCTTCCAATTTTCAACAACTCCATTTTAACATCAATTTATTATTTTTTTTTTTCATTACAACACCTACCTACGTAAGTTAACAAAACTTTTGGAAAATAAGGTGTAGACTTACGTGCATTTTGTTAACTTACGTGCATTTTGTTAACTTATGTGCAGTTTGTTAACTCGGATGGGTAATGCGTAGGCGGAAAAACCGGAACACTTTTTAAAAACTGTTAACTTACGTGAATTTAGGCTTTTTTGTTTACCACCTTAAAGGGGTTAATTCTGTTGAGTAAATTCAATGTGACAATTGAAATTTCACTATTTTGTAAAAAAAATTCCAGATATATTTTTCGGTAACGCTTGATTTGTTATTTTCTGTTTTCATTTTCTCTTTCAATCCAACATTCATGACTTCACAAGACAGCATCACAAACCGTATTTTATAGATTTTTTAACCAGTTGATTATTTTTAATTCCGAGAAGTTGTACTACACCGCTTGAGGGTTTATCAGGCCCCCCNTTGCGCAATTTCCCGTTCGTGCGCTTATCAGGCCACCTTGTTTTTAACATTTTCCTGGCCACATTTTGCTTTATTTTATTTTTTGTCCATACCTTCCGTATGGTATGTTTAACCAATGTTTCTGTAAAAGAGAAATTTACGTAATGCGAGTTACAAAAATGAGTTACATGATTATTTCTATAAAATGTCCCGTTCGTTCACTTATCAGGCCGGTCCCTCTATGAAATTAATGAATTGCGCAATTCTCCGCTCGTTCGCTTATCAGGCCACCATTTTTACACATTTTCCAGCTATTCCGCTTACGCCCTTGGGGTTTATCAGGCCGTCTGAGGGTTTATCAGGCCATTTTTGGAAGGCGAAAGTGGCCTGATAACCCCTCAAGCGGTGTATTAGATAAGAGAATTTATGAAAAGATTGTCGTTTTAATTTGCTTTAGTTGCTGCCATATTTCCACACTGGCCGAATGACTAAATTTGGTGCCGATTTTCGACACATTAATTCGTAAGTCCGAGAGAAAAAAAAATCAAAAAAATAAAACGAGAAAAATGAGCGCTTGCGTTATGAAAACATAACTGAGGCGTTTCAAAAAATTTAGACCAACGATACAGTCACCTATACAACAATTGTCACTTTTGCATCGTTGCGGAAATCCAGTATGTCCGGATATATTACAGATCGGTGAATAGACCGGTGCACAAGCAAATTGTTTGAAGTTATTGATGCAAAAAAAAAATAAATTGATAGCGTTAGTAGTTTAATTTTTATGATGATTTTTTGGCGACACTTTTTTCCAGAATTTAAGTAACATTTACCCCCTTAAATCAGTAAAAATAATTTACTTGTATTAATTAGTTTAGATATCATCTAAGCATTAACTTGTTATTCTTGTTTTATATCCATGGACAAAAATAAGTAATTAAAAATCAAATAAGTAAACAGAAAAAATCTAATGAAAAAATTTAATGGAAAAATGGCAAGTTAAGCGCACCATCAGGGTTTTGGCAAAATAGGTGCACAGGAATTGTAGTTAGTTTATAGTTAACAAAACAATTCCTTCTGTTCTAACCGTAGGCACCACGGTCTTTTCGAGAAAACGTTGGTCAAGAAACAATTTGTCGAGAAAACTATTTAACATTAACTATTTAATAAATTTTTTTTAAAGAATACGGACTGTATTTGAATCTAATTAAATCCGAAGTTTACTAAGGTCTAATTGGTAAAATGTCAAAATTATGACCCGGTTGTGAAGAACATTTATTCTCCACAATGTGTTGAATATGTTTTTGATTTACGGCGTTGGTTAATAACTTATCAACTACAGGGGCGACCAAAGTGAATCTTGTTTTTTGT
Source organism: Oikopleura albicans (assembly GCA_004367875.1). Classification (NCBI taxonomy): domain Eukaryota; kingdom Metazoa; phylum Chordata; class Appendicularia; order Copelata; family Oikopleuridae; genus Oikopleura; species Oikopleura albicans. The sequence goes on from SCLG01000363.1 coordinate 71,072, forward strand.
TCAGCTAGCTACCCACTTTTTCATAAAATTCTAGCGCGGCATACAATGATCAGATTTTCTTGATGTGAATTTTATTTCAAAGGTCTATCCTTCTTCTGTTGTCGGGCTGATGTACAACTTTCACCGATTTAACTCGCGTTTTGGACGGACACATCTTTGGGACCATCTTTGAGATCAACTTTGGGAAAAAAATTATGAGACACGAGAGTTTTTTTTCCTAAATCTGTGTCCATGATGGTGATCCCAATGAAACGTCTTTACTTTTTGTTTTTCAATTTTTTGTTTAAAGAAATTTTTTCAGTAGTTAATAACCAATCTAGCGTTACGGAAAGTAGAAAAATATTTGACACCTTTTAGAAAAAAATCAAAGTGTCGTTCAGGGGTTAAATTATACAAATTGGTGAATAGTTAAATATGCACAGTATAATGTAGGTACTGCTAGAACTTTTAATTTTTTGTGCAAATTTTCGTAACACCCAAAAACCGTATAACAAGTTCGTTTTATTTATTAATTGAAGCACAGTGCTCCTGGACACTTATAACGGATTTGGCCTTCCAGAATAAGAACTTTTTAAAATTAGAAAAAGGATTCCGGGTAACATTGACACGGCAGTTTTTTTTTGCTTGGTGACATTTTTCGATTTCCGATTTTTCCGGTTTTGCTTTTTTTCTATTAATCAGAAATGACCGAAAATTAAAAAAAAATATTGAGACCGCAAAAAAACCAGCCTTATGCCTAAATAGGAACGCGAGACATCGCAATTTACTTGCCCTACCATAATAAAAATCAGAACAATTACAATTTTATTAATCAAAGTAAAAATTTTAAATGCACTTGTGTATTTTAATTTGAAAAATAATAATTTTTGACGATTGAAAAGAGCAGCATTAGAACGATCGCCGACCAAACGAAATACTCTTTTATATCGTTGCTCACTAACTAACAAACTATAATTATCATCATTGTTTGGAAAGGCTGTTGGTAACAAGTTATTGGAGCTTTTATTGGAACTGTTAACTGGGGTTTTTGTAAAAATTATACCAAAAGTATCTAAACACTGGTAAGATAATCCAACCATGGTAACCTAACCAATAATGGCACTTAAAACATTTCAAAAACAAATTGACATAAAAAAGCCTACGTGTTAATCAGCGCCTAAGTAATCTGCCCATTTGACCAAAAAAGAAAGTCAATACCACCAATACTGTTCAACTAATGAACGACTTAATTATCAGGTTTAATTTACACCACCTGAGGGGTTATCTCACCAAGATTGGGTTATCTTACCACTT